>BOPM01000041.1:1360637-1395007 GCA_022179025.1 Porites australiensis
TGCAAAATGCACTTTTTTCCATCGGGCCAGCCATAAAAGTTTGCTAGCTAGCTCAAAGATATGAAAAGAACACAAAAATTTTTCTTGCTTTTTTTGGTGAAAAGAAAATACTTGCTTGGCATAAATATGGCTGATAGATTTCCTAAAGTTTTAAGGTACAATAGCCTGATCATGTACAAGTGCAGTGAGTTTTGTTGGCCCAAGAGAGTTTAGTTGTGACTGCTTTAATAGTTCTTTAGGGTGTTATATAGTTTTGTTCTATGGCACTTGACACATTCTCATTGTATTGGAAAACATATCTATTACTTGAATAGGGGTTTATTTAGTAGGTACCAAGGCACAGATTACTTACAACAAAAGAGATAATACAACCCCAGGAGAACTCTGTTATTTGGTTCCTTTGATTCTCTTGTGATGTTGGTACCTGCAGAAATATCCTAAATAGGGATCAAACTATAACAATGTAATTCATTGGTTTCCTTAACTTCGTTTGTAAGTTAATGATGGTGTCCTTTTTTCACGTACGTACATGTGAAGTGCATAATTTATAGTAACTGGCACCAAACAACAGCTCATTTAACTTTACAGATCCTCATATCAAGGTAGCAGGCCTACCCGAGTCTGTAAGACAGGCAAAGGAAAAAGTCATGGCAGTCTTGGATACAAAGGTTTATTTTTTTGATTGATTTCTGCATGCATGTTTAATGCTTCAATAGTTGAAGCGAACATATATATAATTTATATATACTTCATAGTTCATTCTAGACAGATAATGTAATGGGCTGGGATATTTTCTTTGGCATCAGGTCGACACCAAAAGTGCACAAATTGTGCGTGCATTCTAGAATGAACTCTGAACTGACGCTGTATGCAATTAAATAAAGTAAACTCTACATAGTTGTTATTGTTATGGAAATGAGGTTGATAATGTTGTTGTCCTTCTTCTCTTAGTCAAGTAGAGTGACCCTAAAGATGGATGTGTCATATACCGATCATTCACACATAATTGGAAAAGGAGGAGGAAACATTAAGCAAGGTCTGGTAATAATTAAGTATTATTATATAAACACCTATGAAATACCAGGTGATCTTTCGTGCCAAAACATGATACTTTCACACTTGAAAATAACATCTATCATGAGAGAAAAGGGCCTTTTTTTGTCCTTACAGCACACAATTTTTTACCATTATTCCATCCCACTTTTCACTTTATATGATTGGAGTGTCAGTAATCCAACAGCTCAAACAAAATAAGCGATAACCAAAGGAAATGCAAATAAGTCTAATTTTCATTCATTTGTTTAAGCCAATTAATTAACATTAAAAATATTTTTCTTGTTACATTCCCGTTATGCCTAAAGGTGCTTAGTAATAGTTTATGTATGTCATTTCTTTAATAATATATTTCAGTTATGCACGACACTGGATGCCACATTCACTTCCCAGATTCAAATAGAGGAGCAACTAGTGAAAAGAGCAATCAAGTTAGTCAACCTTCACTGTAACTATACAGTACATGTCAGTTGTAATTTTTTCAAGTGTTTCATTGGTTATAGTGATATTTATTTAATTTTCATAAACTTGCAGGTTTCCATTGCTGGACAACCTTTAGGTGTTGAAAGTGCAAGACGACAAATCAGGGTAATATTATAATACTTTTATCTCAGATTTCCAAAATTACTGATTCTAGCTTTAATAAATAAAATTGTATAATTCTTTATTGCTTGTTATCAAGGATCCCCACTGGCCCACTATTTTCAGAATTAATCATTATTACAATTCCCTTAATTTGAAAGTGAAAGAAAAAAAGAATGAATTGAAAATGTCAAACTGCATGTTCCTATTTTAACATTAATAATGAATATGTATAGTTTGTCTTCCACTATTCAAGAGTTTGTCCATGCAAATTAGGTTCTTTAGTTAATTTTATGTATTTTTTTGCCTCTACAAAACCAACATTTTTTTTGTTTCATTTGATAGCATAGATTCCTTTAATAAGTTATGACACAACACAAACCCTCGCAAACTTGAACCTCACGCTAACTCAAACCAAAAATTTAATTGATTTCTCCCAAATTTCCTTCATACATGTACTGTAATTTTACCCTTGGTAACTTGAACCCTCAATAACTGGAACCTCCCACTAACTCAAAGTAAATTTCTGTTTCCCTTCAGATCATTTTTATATAATTTTACCATTGATTTAAGCATGTGACAAGTTGGGAAAAACATCAGAAAAAAACCAGTCCACTGAAGAAGTCTGAAACACTGAATAGGAGTGTTTTTCAAAACAAACGTGTCAAATCTTTGTCTTAACTTTTTTCACTCCAATTCAAATTGTGTCCATCCCTGTATATTAATCAAGCTTTGTTGCTTAATTTCTTTTTAAAATCCTCCCCATTTATTTGCTTATTATTTTCCTTATTTTCAGACATTTGCTTCAAAGTCCCGATAACACAAACTTTTTTTATTTTCCTTGAAAAATCAAGTTATCAGGAGTCTGCTGTCTCATCTGACAGTTATTTCAACAAGTCAATATTAATAGTAGTTTGGTGTTTTCTTTCATGATTATCAGGATTTACAACCCTTGGTTCTTACCTTTGAATTGCCACTAAGTGGAAGACTGCCATCAGATTCCAGTTCACCAGCAATCCAGCAGATAGCACAAGCCTGCAATGTCACCATCACTTTTAAACAGGTAAATAAGTAAAAATTTAATAACTTCTGCTAGCTGGTGGAAAATCAGTTTTCTGTGATTCCTGTTTGCTTGGTGTAATCATGTGGCTGTTGGTAACATACTGTGCAGATCAGGATCTGAAATCTACTATTGTCTAACGAACATTACATAACAACAACAAGAACAACTTGTTCTGCAACTTGCGAAACTGAATAAATTCATGATATAAGATTTAAAATTGCTATCAAGAAGACTCAGACAAAGCCAGTTAGCCTTGAAGCCACAACAAAACTCTGGAAATCTGACCGACCATGTGCTTTTGTCTGGTGACTACATGTAGATGTTGTCTCAGACACTTAGACCTGAAAGGTTGTCCAGTGGGCAACCAACATCAAAAGTTAATTTTGGACCTTTCAGATCAGCTTAAAATTTTTTAAATTGAATTTTTCCTGTGATGGTAACATGAATAACAAAGCCTGTGAGTCAAATTGTTTTGAAGCAGGTGGGGAAATGGTTTAGGAAGAAAATACTGGGTGATTCCACTTTTGTTGTGTTTTCAGTGTGTCATTTTGTGCCTGATACCAATAGAGTGGCCATGCAGGTCTCCCATTTCAATAGCCCTTAATGTCTGCCCTGATTATCTGTAAGTTTGGGCTGACCTTAACTACTTTAAGATATAACATGTTCTTTGTGAGAGTTTTTTTTTTCATGTACTTATGTTGTCTTACAGAGACCCAGAGCTGGCAGTCAAACAGCAATAATTAGAGGTTCACAGCAACATGTTGCTGGTATTAAGGTTTGTGAATTTTTCATTTTGAAAGTAATTATATAAAGGAAGGTTAAGTGTTATTGTTTGTTCGTACAATGCTCTATACTGATGACATGTTACTACAGAGATCTGGGTAGCGTTTTTGATTGGTTAAAGAAAATTCCCCATGTGGCAAAACCAATGAACGTTCTGTGCTTGTTGCTCAGACATCATTTCACTAGGAAACCAGTGATGCTGCAAAATGTCAGCTGTTTTCCTAGGTTAAGTGGGAGTCCAAATACATGATTGATTCCAGTTAGGATTATACAGACAAAATTGGACAGCACAAGAGTTTTCTGCTAGATCTGAGATAGATGAGCCCATTAAAAATCAACAGTCCAATAATAGTGGCAAGTACTGTCCTATGAAAGAGGCTGAGGCAAGACACAGTCATTGTTGCTTCTAAATTCAGGGCTCCTCATTCACCAGTAATACTGGAGAATTTTGTTTTAG
Organism: Porites australiensis; assembly: GCA_022179025.1. Classification (NCBI taxonomy): domain Eukaryota; kingdom Metazoa; phylum Cnidaria; class Anthozoa; order Scleractinia; family Poritidae; genus Porites; species Porites australiensis. Next base: position 1,364,576 of record BOPM01000041.1, read on the forward strand.
ATAAGATTAAAAACAATATAATATTGTTTTTAATTGAATGTTTTTGAATCCTCAGGATGCCATTTCCCATCTAGTTGAGCATTTCACAGCAAAAATAGCTGTAAGTACCTTTTAAAACTTGTTTTTTTTGTAGTTGTTAACATTACCTAAGCATGATGCTTCAGGTACTTTTGGCATTGACAGAAATGACACCGAATTGCCATACAAAAAATTGACATTACCATGGATAGGTATCTTTTTTAACTGCTGCAGGATTAGCTCAGGCGGTAGAGTGCTTGACTGCAGAGTGGGAGGTCCAGTTTCTGTTCCCAGGACTGGAACAACACTCAGGGTCTTAAAATGACTGAGAAATGAAAGTAATGCCTTTGCCCTACAAATAGCTAGACCGTCGCGTGGCTCAGATGACCACATAAAATGGTGGTCCCGTCTCCAGTAGGAGATGTAAAAATAGTGTCCCCATTTAGTACTTTTGTGCTAAATACATTGACGCTCAAATAAAGTACATTTTTTTAATCCTTAAGTAAATTTTTATACCAGAAATACTTTACAAGGGTGATCTTGTTTACAATACAATAGTGCCTATTTGCAGTTCCATTGACAGTTGGTCCTTGTCAGCTTTTAGGGCACTATCCTTTTCTTTGTTCCTTTCATATTTAAATTTGGTCATCCTAGCAAGGTTTAAATATTTGCACAAGAAAGCAAAACCCCTGAAGGATTCTGTTCTTAGTAGTAAAATGACGTCATCGTGCAAATGGCCTATTATGTGCCCAATAGAGAACAATTGACTTTTATGATGGCAGGACACAGGAAATCCCAAGCAGGCAAGATAGGCACATCTTACATGCTTGGGTAGCCAATCAGAACACAGGATTTGCTTCACCTTGCCTGCTAGTGGATTCAGCCATAATAATGAAAATTATAATAACAAGTGTTTTATTGTTTGTTCAGTCTTCAGTTCCAGTGAACATGCAGATTGATATTGCTCCTCAGCATCACTTATTTATTATTGGAAGAAATGGAGTAAACATCAAACAAATCATGCAGCAAACTGGGGCAAGGTCAGTTGTAGCCAAATTTTTGTGCCAGCATGGAATTTAAATTAAATAAATAATATTAATATTAATTAAGAGGCAATGTAAAGATGTAAGTACTTAGCAATTAACCAACAATTAGGTTTTCGTTCCATCAATCATCTTGACAAAACTCTTGGTGGTTGTAATAATGGTAATATGATTGATTGAAGCAAGCAACTTAACCATTGGTTAATGTTTTGACTAGAGAGGTAGCATATGTTATTGAAAAATGCAGCAGAATGTTTGCTCTACAAATTGATAGAGAAAAAGAGAAGCACTGCAAGTTGCATTTTAGAACATTCACTCCAAACATAATTCTTATTTGTTATTATAGCATTTCATTTCCTGATCCTAATGGAACACAACGAAAAGGCACCGTCTTTATCACTGGGACGGTGGAGTCAGTTATTCATGCAAGAGCACAGCTTATTGTAAGTAAACAACCAAGTCCTTAATTATGATAACTTTTTATTTTTTTTTCTCTTATGATCTTTACATGAAATAAATGCTAGTTGCATTGCATTAATCTTGCTGTTTCTACTCTATCCCTTAGGAATGCCTTCCCCTTGTACTGATGTTTGACCTACGAGAGGAGGATGGAGATATAGATAACAGTAAGATTTCTTTGCACCCTACATGTATTTTATTAAACATCTTTGTCATTACGTAAGTTTTAAGACACCAAACTATGCACAAAGTTTTTAAGCCACCTAAGGTAGAACTGCAAATTTGTTGATGCCTGCACCTTATTTTTCAACCTTCTCTTAGTTACACTTATCGTAACTATTTTCTACAAGTGAGATGTTGTGTACTCAAGAAAGGGTTCAAGGAGGTCCAACCGCCACCCCCTATTTTCAGTGTTGATGTTTATTTTTTTAAAGACACAATGTTGTCAAGAAGGGACTGCTAATGTCAAACAAGTAAGCCTCATGGCAGGGTTGTCAGAAAGTTTTGAAGTATAGATGGCTGAGTTGTCAGAGTAAGCGGCCAGTCCAGGCATATTTTATTTTAAAAACGCAATCTTATAGAAATGCCAAGCAGAGTAGCCTGCCAATACTAATGAAGTAGGTGACGATTTTTGCCAGCAGCCAGCTACTTTTGACAGCTCTGCATGGGCCTTCCCAACACTCCTATAATATATATGGCAGTGTGCTAACAATTATCTAATGGTATGAACAACCACATGGCTTCATGTCTTTGGGTGTTCACAATCTTGTCAACAGCACACTTCAGCAGTATATTAGAGTTCAGTGACGTCTCTTTTCAATAAATTATTGATATAAAACAATGCCAAGATCTCTCCTCAGGTTATTGTCAAAAGAATGGTAAAGCCTAATGACATAAAAAAAAATTTTTCTTGGGTCTGCACCTCACCACTTTTCTTTTTCTACTTATCTTGTATTTTTTGTTTTATTTTTACTTTTGTTTGGCAAATAAATAAATAAATAATGGTGAGAAAAGTAAAATTTTAGTGAGTGACTAAATTTAGCAAGTTTGAATTCCGCTGGCATAAACTGAGGCTGTGGTTGTGCTCTTGTGAGATAGTGGCTGATTTAAAAAAATATTCCATGTAAATAATCCTTGTGTAATTGTTGACTGTTTTGCTTTTATGAGCTGAAAGGTCAGTTGCCTGCTTTCGGCAAACAGAGTTTTACTGAGTGTACTGTCATAGTCACTTTTTTGTATGTTTTTAATTTCAGCAAAATTAAATACAATAATGGAGGCATATGATGTTTTTGTGAGTGTAAAACCCAAACCTAAGCAACCAAGTAAGGTGAGAAAATTAGCAATATTCTTTTGCAACTTAATTTCCACTCCAGTCCAATATTTAAGGAATTAAGACAAGGCTATTGATACAATAGTCACTATATTATTGGCTTTCCTGGTTTGGATATTTTTAAAGCTGTTTATGTCCTTTCTTTTCATTTGCAGTCTGTGATTGTAAAGAGTGCGGAGAAAAATGTTGAAAACATGTTCATTGCAAGACTAGACATCCTTGGACTTGACAGCAACGAAAATCATGCTTCCTCGCCAGCATTTTCCACAACAGGCTTGGTTAATCATGACCAATGCACTGCCTCTCTAGATAACCTCTCAAGAAATTACTTCAGCATGCTTAACCTTACCTCTGCTCCACAACGCTACATTCAAGGTCATCTGAATGGACATTCGAGCCCCACTCTTAGCCCAGTGGACCCTTCAGCTAGCAACCCAAATCCATGGTTGACTAGTGCTGTTTCTCCAACATCACCCACTATTTCAAACATGATTACAGCACATCCTCTCATTAATTGTGTAACAAGCTATCCAACGAGTCCTCCACCTCCTCCCGGACTAGGACCCCCTGTGACACTAACCTCTATGGCTAATAATCTACCAAGTGGTTATCTTTTGAATTACACTGGATCTACACCCAACTCAGATGGATACATTAACAGTTTAAGTACAGGTAATTAAAACGAGCTAACACTAACCTGCAATATAGAGATATTGAGAATGCATAGTCACACGTAGGCTGACATGCAACACTCACATGGATCACATTGGTGCTGTGATATTGTAATGTGCCTCTCAACAAACATTTCACACAGCAAAATAATATTTAGGACTGTAAAAGTTTAAGTTGTTTGGTTACAGGGAAGTGTTTGCTACAAACGTTTGACCTGTATTAAATAAACCACGTCAAGAATGTTGAGCTGTTCGTGATCTGGTTGTTTGGTATTTTGGAGTAGAATTTGTTGCTTTCTTTAGGGGCAATAACATTCACCATTTGCACATCTCCCTTACACCTGGCCCTTACATCTTTGCTCCTCGAATCACCCCCCCCCCCCCCCCCCCCCTCCAAAAAAAATTGCATAACCTTTGTTTTTAATTTCCCCTGCATATTGCTTACGCAAAGTTTTGGTAGCGTACCAAATTCTCTGAGAGCAACTTCTTTTCGTTTTACCAGGTTCAACACAAGGTTGTCTAAGCAAGTCTCAAAGTCAGTTAAACCAAAGAAATGGCAGTCCCCTTGGCCAAAGAGCTCCTAGTCCCGTTGGAACCATCGGGCTAGGTCCTGGATCAAGGACCTTTCGGCCTATAGACAGACAAAGCCTCAATGGAAGTCCCTTGAGACGTAGCTCGTCAGGCAGTTTAAGTCCTAGGAGTCAGACGAGTACAAGCCCATTGACTGTTGACGATGATGGTACGTTTTTTAAACACGGTAGATAATAATTATCAGCCTTACTGTACTGTCGCCTTTAATGAGCCGAGAAAGTTGTAGTTGCAGTTAAAACCTTAAATGCTTGAGTGGGTTGTTATACTGCATGAATTCCTGTATAAGTCTTAAAGTTGTGCAAGTTGAAAAATGCTAAATGGCATTAAATTAGGCACGTTCTGACACTACAGAAAGGGATCTGGTTTGACGAAAGAAATAAGCAGAAAACACCTTTACAGTGGCCAATTTAGTGTATCTCATTTCATTATTGATGTCAAATTGAAGTAATATACCGTACTGCAGATGTGTTTTTATGATTTTAAACTCCTATTTGGGTTTTTTTTATTTGCTTGTCTGTATGACAACACTACTGGTGAAATTAGTACCGAAATGAACTGAGACTGACGTTCGGTTATTCCATTACCTCTTTTTTGCCTTATAGCTTGATCTTGAAACAATATTTACTCACATACGTTGCGTTGACAATTGAAAAACGTTCCTTACCTGTGCAAAGTCCTTTTGCATCTTTTTACATCTTCGGCCATTTTGACTTTGCAGAAATTTTATCAAAATTGTAAGGTTTGTGCGTTGCGCGCACAATTTTCCCGCCGAAACACAAGGGGCTGATTGGCTAAACTCTGTGCCTTCAAAGATAGCCGAGTTTTCGGTCCGTAGCGCAAAGCCATAAGTAATTCGCTCGCCAATGTGCAATAGAGTCTTGAAAACTTGACATTTTGTCTGGCTGGAAGTCGCTTCCATCTTTCTTAATTCGTTGATCTGTAAAAAAAATTACACTGCAAATGGCAAAGAAGCTTGTCATGATGATCAGGTGCAGGTATGTTTGTTATCATATTTGTCGAAGAATCACTCGTTTTCTCTTAGGCAAAACGTCTCGAATCTCTGCCAGTCGATTTTCGTCTTCTTAACTGTGGATTCTGCGATAAATTTTTCACACTGACCTAGAATTCTTCGTGAGTCTTCGATACAGTTCGATACAGTTTCTTCATTTGGGATTTACGTCCGTATCATAGCAAGTTATGGACCGCAAATCAGTGACCAATTTTTGTAAATGATATAAAACAACCACCGTATCGATAGTCGTAAATACGGGTAGATTGCTTTCTACCCCGGAGAAACGGCTAGGCTACCTGATATAAAGATGATACCACTATCACATCTGCCGAGGAAATTCATGTTACCTTTTATAGTATATAACTACTTAGCAAACATGTTCCTCTACCCCTAACCATTGGCAAAAACGGTGTATCTTAAGGTAGCGTGCGTTTAAGGTGTTGAAGATACTTACGTACTTGTCGGTTTCTTCCTTTGCAGCAAATCACCACAGTATGGTTAATGGAAACGACCTGACTGACTCGATTGTAAGTAACGGAGACTCACTGAACAGAATACCACTGAGAGGCGAAAAACACTGGATTTACTATAGCCACTAAACTTAAGACCCTAAATACTACTGTATTAACAGTGAAAGGCAATGATTTAAAACATTGAGACGCTGATGAACGATGTATCAGGAACACCCAGCGACTTTTCTTTTTGAAATAACAATAATGATAATGATACCAGGAGTTTTTTTACTGACTTGCCCACGATTTTCGGAGGTCATCACATTTTATTACCAAGATATTGCGATTATTATTTTAAAAGGTCGTCTGAAAATTTCAGTATAACATCAAAACTTCCCCAAGAGTTTTCTAATAAAAGTGAGACTACTACAGGTCTGTGAACTTTCGAACGGACCCATCAGGGTATAGCGAACAGTTTCGGTTAAGACGAAAAAGCCACCTGAAACTTTCAAGACATCAGGGGGGGGCAGTTTTTAGAGCAGCTCAAAATTAACCGAGAAAACCATTCAAACTTTTCTGACGTATTTGGAAACACTCAGTCGTTGGTTGCCACTGGTATATTGGGATGTCAATGAGTCTACACGTGTACCAAACATACATTTTCTTTTCATACTCTTTCATAATAACTCTCTTACTCTTTTGACTGACAGATGTAACAGTAGACGGACATAAAAACGGGACAGACTCTTAAACTCTGTACAGTACAGACCGCTTGCTTGCAAAGGTGCGGCACCGACATTGTCAAAGAAGTTGCATGGCCAATAGAATTTACATAAAAAGATCGGTTAACATGAACAGCGACCAACAACCAGCTTTAATTGTGCATAACAAGACGTGAGTTTCCAAATGTTTGCCTTTACACTTTTTTTTTGCTGGTTTTATTTATCTACCGCCTCGACGTTTGGACGACACTATGAGTGTCAATAAACCGTTGACCAACTGAGTCGCAAGTCGCTTCGCTCAGCGCTGCGTTCACTTGGTGGTAAGTGCTAATTTGACTGGTACAAAATGTCAGACAAACTTACAGACAGATACACAGACAGACAGACAGACACACACAGAGACAGACAGTACCAGGCTCTATAAACTGTATCGTACTTGGTTCAGTCATGGACATCGCGTTGGCAAGGGTTCTCATAGCTCAGTCGTCGCTGGAAATGCTTTCTTGCGCTGTATTCAAATTGTGCTGTCAAAACTTCGCCTTGTTTTGTAAATGATGTTTTGAGTTCTTTTTGTTTTTCAGCCATATCACGACTCGCAGACGCATGGCAGCAATGGGGGAAGCCAAAGCCCTGTTGGTATGTAATCCGGTTGTATCGGCTCAAAGCAAACCTAGATATAAGAGGAAACACTGACAGTAATATGGTTTCAGAACCCGGGGGGTACTCAATAGAGTTTTATACGGGGAGGCCCCGCATCGAGGTGCAACCCCTAATCCTTTTACATACTATTTTTGACAAAAAAAAAGGTACCCTTGCTTATACCTTTCACTTTGACAAATAATACCCTTTTCACATACCAAGTTTAGAATTTTACATCCCTTTTACTGCCCAGGGTTTGCAAATTTTATTGATGAGTGGAGTCATTGTGACTTCTGCTTCACAAATTTTGGAGTCATTTTGGAATATTTGGAGTCAAGTACCACAACGAAAAAAGCCATTTTCAGACTTTCCAGCACGCGGTCCTGGCATGTATACACTATCGTGAGGGATACACGAAGTAGCTGTGGCGGTCCGCTGACCTGGAAAGCTCAAATCCATGGTGGCGGTCATCAAGTAAACTTTGATCGTAATTTACCCTCTTAGTCTTCCTGTTTTGTCGTGCAGTATAATTCTTTAATTTCGATGATTTGATTAAGGTTTACAACGTTTACAATTAACGTGAATTGTATTTGATGTGAAAAAGGTAAGAACAAAACTGTGCTTGTTACCGCAAATTTCTGGAGTCGAAGTGGCTCCCTGTTTGTTAGCGAAAAGTTCTGGAGTCGAAGTGACTCCCTCCGTAACCTCCGTGGAGTCATCTGAACAATTTTGGCGTAAAATACGCCAAATTTGGCGTATTTGCGAACCCTGACTGCTGTAAATGCACTTTCTTTGTCATGTAGGTGAAGGCTTCAGCGTCGTACGGAGTAGTATTCAGATTTAGATAAGCCTACTCTACAAAGAGAGGAGGCAAACTGGTTTGTAAGGCGTGTCTTTACTCTAAGGGACGCCTTCGACTTTCCACTGTTATTGGCTCTCAAGGTTGATTATTATTAGTTGTGGTTCGACATTAAAAAAAAAGAAAGAAAGAAAGCAGTTTTTCACGCGTTCAGTGAAGTTCGTTTCGAAGAAGTGTTTCATTCCCCGGGTCTCCGTTGAAGTAAATTGGACAAACTGTTTTAACATTTTTTTGTGACGTTTTCTTCTAGGTTCTTCCTCAAATCATTCCAAGAGACAGGCCAGTCAATTATTGTCCGGCACAAAGCATGTGAATTTTAAGTAAGTTGTCAAAGGCTTTTTTAATTTTGAATACCACGGATTTTGTCAAAAATATTATTAGTAAATGGAGCATTTATGCGCGATTGGTTTAAGACAACTCCAAGGGAACACGCCCAACAAAACTGCGCCTAGGTCGAGAAAATGCAACATTAGGGACCCTGCGATCGACAACGCCAACGCCACTTAAAACGTCGCTGTAAAATAGACTTTCACCTTTGTACAAAGTCACTTTGGTAGTTTAAAGAAGGGTAATTAGTTGGAATTGAAGGGGTCTGCGTCCGAGTTCACTGAGAGAGATGAATGTAACAGGTAATTCATCGCCTTGCCGTTCCCGTTCTAGTCAACGCAATAATTGGTCATTTCACATCGTGGTTGTGCAGCAAAGAAATTTAGCGTGATGCACGCTCTGAGTAGGTTTTTTTGCTTACTTAACGTATTTTGTTTTTCTTTCCCGAAGTTCCCGTTGCCATTGCCATCGTAGTTTTGTGAGGTTTCTACCTCTGACGCGACTACGTACCGACGACGTTACTTCTCTCTTATAAAACAACTACAGTCGAACCTGTATTCAGCGGTCACCCTCTATTAAAATTTCGACCTCTATTAAGCGGTCGCGGTCACCATTTGCGAAGTCCCAACGAGACTTCTTCTATTGTCTTGACCTGTGTTAAACGGTCACACGGTGTCAATTACTTGTTCATACAGTTTCAAATAATATTACATTATTGAAACACACGAGGTACAACAATTGATTTCCTTGTTTATTTTCGAAAATCATTAAAACGCCGGAAATGAATGTTTGTATTTGAGGTCAAACGTCTGATCTGATCAGCACTGGAGATCTAATTCTTCGAACTGTATTTCTTGCAATCTGTATTAAGCGGTAACTCTGTATTAAGCGGTCACTTAGCTATTCCCCGACGTTGACCGCTTAATACAGGTTCGACTGTAATAAGCATTTTTGTATGTTTTCTAGGACAAGTTCATCAAGCCTGAGCTCGGACTCAAGTGAACTAGATGACAGCAACTCTTCTGCGGTGCTGTGAGTACCAAACTATCTAAACTCTATACTACAACTGTGTACTTAATTTTCAGATTGGCAGAAATCGGTGGGAAACATGGGGACCTTTAGGACCTTTATAGATTCTAAGACGAGGACGACTACGGGTTTTCTTAACTTTAAGTAGTGTTCGCGCGTGAACCAGCGTCATTTTGGCTGGAAAACGCGACAGTCGTCGTCGTACTACTACAGGTTTTAGCGAAAATGTGGTAGTGATGGAAACAAGGTATCAAATGTTAGAAGTTTTATCATTTTGCAAGCAGCAGATAAAAACAACCGTGTTAACTTTTATGGTGAAAAAAGGTGAAATGAAGCTTTCTGGGTTGTCTATTTTTTGGGGGGGGAATACGCGTAAAAGTATTTCGTCCTCGAATCTAAAGGTCTCTCTCTATGATTTGCCCATTGTCACCAGTGAATTTCAATTTCAGCTCAGATTCAAATTCTGTTTCTCGCGCTCACTCGCTTCTAACCTTTCCGCCCACCTTTGAGAAGCAATAGATTCTTTTTTTTCCAATTTTGACTGTCAAAGACAATTATAGAGACGTTTTATGATGTTTTAACGTCTGAGACTGTTCGTGGAATGAATTCCTGATGTTTCCTTTCAAATCAAACATCTTAGGGGAGGTGGGTGGGCTTGTGCATGAGAGGATTTTTTTTTCCCTTAAATTTTTTCTTTGGCTGTTTCTGCATGGCAGTGAAGGAAGGTGTCCGAGATTGTATGAACAAATTCTCGCGTACACACCCTGGGTACCAGAGGTTTTTTTCCCCATGAGTTGCTTCGGGGCGACAGGGCCGATGTTGCGACCACCAGAAAATGTTTTTCGCGCAGGTCACAAGGCATTTGACCGAAACCGGAAACCGCGCATGAAAAGTCTCTGGCACCCAGGGGACAAGTAGATTCCGTTGAATTCGATTTTTAACTTTGTGCGTTTCTGTTTTCAGTTTACAAAGGATCCCTCCAAATACGCCGACCCAGACAGTAAGTTTATAACTTTTTGTGGGTTAGTTTTGTTTGATATGTTGCATTGTTTATTTATTTCAAGTGTTTGTTCCGTCTCAAACTTCTGACTTTTTATGTCTTTCACAGGCAGATAAGTACGATTACATGAAGACTATGGCGACAGTAGGTAATGCGTTTTTAAAAAAATTAATTACTATTACTAGTTTAATTCTAACCTAATGCCATTTGACCACAGGCTGTTTTAGAGTTGAAATTATTGAAACGTAAATCACTTATGTGAGTGATGTGATGACTGCTTGGCTTTTAGGAAGTGTGAAGATGCTAACTTGAAATGTCTTTCTTTTTTTTAGCCATGCAAAGGAAAGTTGTCGTTGACGAAGTAAGAACACCGACGAATACATGGAGCGGACTTGGATTCTCAAAATCCATGCCAGGATCAGCGATAAAAGAATTGGTAAGAACAGTAACGTATGTTCTAAAAGGAGAACATTCTGCCGCGCGGATCAAAGAACGTTTGTTGAGCACATGTGTTGTTGGTTAATTCTTAATCTAACTGGTAAGAACTTGCTTCCATACTCAGAAGTCTGTGGAAATTTCTTCTCAACAAATGTTCAATGTAAGTCTTATCAATTTTAAGAACAAAAAAGTTTCAGAGAAGGAATTGAGTTGGAATTGATCCAGGAACATAGGGTTTGCAGTCCACCATCTGTACCACTTAGTATGGCACGGCGCATTTCTAGGTTACTGTTGTTTGATTTGGAAATGATCTGCTTAACGCTAATCACAATGTTCAGCGGCCGGCAAACGGCAAACGCAGGAAAAGTCAGGTCATGTGACCCTCTCTACCTAAGTATCATGCTTTCTCCCCCCCCTCCCCCCCCCCACCCCTTAAAGAGATAATCGATACTCAGGCTAATTAACAATTATTCCACGAGTGCGCGTTGGATTTGAGTTGGCTATAATCATCTCATATCCAACAAGCGAGAGTGGAATAATTGTTTTGTTAAAAACGCGGCCGTGATAACTCGTACTGGCAAATTTTTGTCACTATTTTGCCCCCTGAAATACCACGTGACATTGATCTTGGCCCAGTTAATGACGGACTGGACGTTAACACTAACTTCTCAGTTACGTTAAGCCCAGTCATACTCTGTATGCTAACACCAGTCGTTAGTAATTACGCTGTCTGATAAGGATTCTGTGCAACTGACTGCAGAAGAAGAATATACAGTTGCCGTTCGTTACAGTCAAGCCAGGTACCCCCCGAAATTCCATCAATGAATTTATTATTCGAAAGTTGAATCAGTTGGTAGTTGTAGATTTTAGATTAATTAATCTGTGCATTCCTGTATGCATAATAAGCAGTGATAATTATGAAATTTCGAGTAGCTCAATTTTCGTGAATTTGATATAAATGTCTTCAAAGCGGTTTAGTCCATTCAAAGATATTTTCCGGAATCTGTCCGAATACAAAGAAGTTATCGCAAAAGATTCACGGATTATTACGCATGCGGGATTGCAGATTTGACTTTGTTACTGGCTGCGGGAACTACTAACGGATTCACTGGTCAAATAATAAATTCATTAATGGAATCTTGGGAGGTACAATTGACCTAGCTGGACTGCAATGTGCTAACACCTCCTTCATTTTTCAGTTGGATTTCAAGGCCAATAACAAGGGGAATTTGTTGCCTTATAATGGACCACTCAACGGTAGCTTTGAAGTGAGTTTAAATGAAGGCCTTTTTTTCTACTCTACGCTTAGTTATTCTAGATTATAATACAGTTACGATACAGCATTTCATGTTATATTTTAATTGGCTATGTAATAAGCAACCACAATTTGGGTGTGTCAACACGAGCCGTGTGCAGCAACCCTCTTTACTGTGCCTTCCTTAACAAAATGGATGGGAATGATACAACAAACAGAATAAAAACTCGGAAATGTAAAAAATACAGTAAGAAAGCCACCCTACAAAACGATCTAAACTTACCGTAAACGTGCTAAACCTTTCATATAGCAGCATGCAAAAACTACGTCAAAGATAAACTGATAATCCCTAGTCACTGGGTATTTAAATTTGAGGGCGTAGGGACGGTGGTAATTAAAAGACGCGAATGAATATAAATGACAACAACTCAAATATATATAGCCTACCGCTAATGAAGCAATTGTAACAGCATACCATGTAACACCCCACAGAAAGGGTTACATAACCCATGATAAATACATTTTCTCTCTAGTCGTCCAATCCTTCTTCGCTATTCTGTTGTGGTCCTAGAGAGTCCCGCGGCAGAAGTAGTTTTGAGGTACGTATTGATTCGGGCTTGCTTTATACCGTAAAATTCCGAAAATAAACCCCGGTGCTTATATTTTTCAAAGGCCCTTTTTGAGGGGCTTATGCGGAGGGGCTTATCTACGGAGGGAAGTTTGTGTTCCAAAATCGATTGGGCTAGCCTTATAGTCTGAAAGAAATTTACCCTGTGTATTTGAGGGCAATTTCCAAGTACAAGCCCCCGGGGGGGTCTTATATTTGAATGGGCGATTTAACGAAGGGTTTTTTGCGTTACGAGTTTGGTTGGGGGGCTTATATTTGGAGGGGCTTATTTTCGGAATTTTACGGTATCTCTAAATTGGGATTGGGAGTTCTTCTCGTCCACATGATAAAAAAAACGATGGAAAGAACGAAAGGGGGAAGGAACTCCCATCTATCTACTGGGAGCTTTAGCATCGACGACGGTGACGGCAGCGAAAATGTCACTTTTAAAATGAATTCCCGTTTTTTCAAACTTTGTCGCCCTATTTCCAACTCACTGAAAATGTCAAATGTAGGACAATTTCCCTGGAGTTCATTTCTTGAAGACCGCACCCAAGTTTAGAAAGAGAAAGAAAAATATGTCTTTCGTCGCTTGTTTACGTCCTCAATAAAACGTAAAATTAGACATTTTCTCGTCGTAGTCGTGCAGTGACGACAAAGAAATTTTCCAAAAAGTGTGATGCACGTGCAAAATTGTTGTTTTACTTATTAAACGTATTGTATTATTGCCGTTCTCGTTGCCGTCGCAGTCGTCGTTGCTAAAGCTCCCTATTAACTCTCTACTACAGACGAATCCTTGTTGACATTTTTTGCCTCATTAGAATATGCTCATCGTTATCTGATAAAGCGCATAAAATAAAATCTCTGAAAATTGAAAGAGGATAACAATTTTAGTTATATCTGAAAATTTGAGCCCGATGTACCGAATAGTGTCGGAGAAGTGTTCTTTGAAAACCCCCCAACTTTACAAAGAAAGTTTGAGCTCATTAGCGTTTTGCCTCCCAGCAATTTCGCAGTGTTTGATTGCTCCTGTTTTCTCTGTTATTGATTGCAAAGAGCTGAAACTTTCACAAACTGCTCAAATTAACCAGCTCTTTCAATTTGTGTGTACGGCTACCTCTTCTATGGGTAAACTCTTATGCTAATGACCAAAAATGTTAACAATGACGTCACAATGAATTCCCCTATACCTCTCCTTCTCTTTTCTCTTCCCAATATCCCCTCTCGCGCTTTTTTTTACTCTCTTCAATCTCCCAGGGCCAAAAAGAGGCCCTCGCAGAGGAGTAGGTTCTCGCGTTGTAAACAAGAACACTAGTACTTACGAATACTGGCTGCTGCGCAGTGGAGTCCAGAAAAAAATATTTTTAGTGTGCAAGTAAAGTTTTCAATTTTTGCAGGCTACGCTCATGACGGAACGATTTGAGGAGGAGGAATTATCAAGTATGTATATCACTGTGTAATTGTTCTGATCGTTTAATTTCGGTTGGGGATCGTTTGGTGGAATGATAGTGGCCCTTCTCATACGGGGCACCACTCACGCAGAGGAATTTCAAATTATTTCATCCTGAACTTGCTCGTAAACTAAACTGTTAGCAGCTGTTACAGTTGATTTGTTTTTATTTTATGAACCTTGTTGTGTCGTCTTGTCAAATTGAAAATGTTGGGACCTCTTAAAGCAGAGAAATTCTCCCTAGAGTTGGAAATAAAGCAAAGAAGTAGCTTCCTCTTTAGTGTTTTCACTTGATTCTAGAATTGAGAATTGGAGTTGAAGTTAGTTAAAATTACCGTATTTCCTTGAAAGAGCTTCGCCTTCGAATAAACGCTGCATCTTCTCAGCACTATTGTTGGTCATAAATCGAAAAAAATCAATAAGCACAGCGGCCCTATTCCCAGCAAATAAATACGGTAAGCTATTATTCCATGCTAGGGACTTGGGCCGCTTGTGGCACGAGTGCTACTAACCTGTGCCATGTTCTTTCTTGTTGTTTTGATTTTCCAGATGAAAGCTCCAGAGCAGGAGCAATTGGTTCCAGAAGAAACAGCTGTTCATCCCTCTCTCATTGCTCGGGTGAGATAATCTGTAATTACAGAGACTCGCTACAAAGCGGTTTCAATTGAGTTTTACAAATCCAAAACAGAGAATGAGTACACCAGTCAATCACAACGGTGTCCGGTCGCTGTATAATAAAGTGGATTCGCTTTGCTCTTTTTAGAGCTACCAAGTTTAATGAAAGTTGCATTACCCGTGATTTGACCAGTACAAAATTATCTACTCATAAAAAATGATTATCTTCTCTACTCACAACAACAAAAATCGCTTCTTAATGAGACCCAATTAACCCGGTGAGGCACTACTGTATAACCGGCCGCGAAGTGAAAAGCAAGAAACGTTTTTATCATGCTTGGAAATTGTCTTTCTACTTTAGTATTTTATGATCAAATTTCGTGGTTTTATGCGCAAAAGTGGATTCTGTATAACACTAGGTACTTTACTTAACATTACTCTCTTTCGCTTCACTATATCCCTTAGTGCTGTTTGTTTATTATTTGTAAGTAATGTTTGTTTTCCTCGTTATTGCTTTTTTTCTGTTAGAACTTTTTGATCTGTTTGAAAAGATTGGCCTTACGAAGTATTATAGTATTTTTCAAGAACAAGAGGTAACTATCTCTACTTCATAACAACCTTCTTTCTGACCACCATTGAAGGTCTAGCTGTTAGTAAGATAAATAAGACAGCAAATTTATTTCTTAGTTATTTTAAGACACTGACTGTTGGCCTAGCCCCGGGAATCGAACCCGAGACCTAACGCTTTAGAGCTCAGCGCTCTACCGACTCAGCTAACCCTCTGGCACATTTCGCATGCCAATGGTTACGACATCCCTTTTCGTTCACAAGCTTAATAGACTGCCCACAGACGTCTCCTGTTTCTTTTGTTGCTCAAGGAAAAGTTAAGTTACAACTGAAGGAAAGTGGAGACATCTACACGCAGGCTGCAAGTTTAAAAGCAAGAACTACATTCTAGGGTCGATCTTGCTAGCAAATTGTTTTCGCAATTTTAGCAAAAATAATGATTAAGAAATAAAATTTTGTGAGACTCTCACTTGCAAATTCCGCAAGAGTGCAAGAAGAACAAATTGGCCAAAATTCTTGCGATTTTTGTGAAATTTGCCGACTTCTCGAGGCCCTTCTTGGCCTTTTCTCTTTCTAAGTCTATAATTTTGTTAAATTTGTTCTTCTTGCTACTCTTGCGATATTTGCAAGTGAGTGTCTCAAAATTTTCTTGTGAATCAATTTGCTAAAATTGCTAAAACAATTTGCTAGCAAAATTTTGCTAACAAGATCGATCCTTCATGCTACTTGATATCTTTTGAAAAAGCCAAACTTTTCCTCATCAATTGAATTCAAAAAAATGGTCGAGTTTTGTTATCTAAGACTTTATTTATGTATTGAAACCCACTGTTTCCTGTCGTCTGTTACAACAGATGGCAAGGATGGACATCATGGATTTGGGCCAACTTAGTTTTTCAAGTTTTTTAACAAATCGACCACAATCTTCTACACTACATAGACCATAGAAATGACGTCATAAAATGTTCAAAACTCAAGTGGAACGGCGAGTGGTTTCACTGCAAAGTTTTGAACATTTTATGGCGTCATTTCTATGGTCTATAAGAGCGTAGACCATGGGAAATTGATGTTGATTTGTTTTTTACAATAACAGATAATTTTTTTACGAAAAAACAACAGCAACAAAAAAAACAACCGGCACTGTGTGACATTTCCGTGGTCTACTGATTTAAGGAACAGACCACACTTTCTATGAGTTTACCGGCGTGATAACCCACTTGGGATGTTGGGAGAACACTCGAAAAGCTTGTAAATCACGAGCCGGAGGCACTGTTAAGTAAAACGGAAAACCCTCCAGTTTTCTATGAGTTTACCGGCACATTAAACCATAGATTTTTAACCAATCAGAACGCGCGTACTATCTTAGTCATCTTATAAACTCTCATAGACGATAGCTCTCGACCAACCAGCGCGCGAGGATTCTCTCAGTTATTGTAAAAAATCACCAAAAAGTTATTATAGTTTGTACTCGCTGACAAAATCTGTTTGATATCCTCTGTATAACTCTACAGAAGCATTTTGTTCATGGGTAAAGGCATTAAGTAGTGACTTCAGCAAAGAATTGACCTAAAACTGCAAACCTTCTTGTTACACAGCCCTTTAAATAGTGTATTTTGTTTTATTTCGTTCGTCCCTAATATTTCAGTACTGAGTAATTAGAAGGACTTTTCTGTGGACGAATTTTCGGGGACTTAATTTTGTCAATGTTAACTCATTAAAACGCCAACATATTCTGTAATCTTTTCAAGGTTGACTTGCCAACATTTATGACTTTAACCGAAGAGGACTTAAAGGAACTTGGCATCACCGCGTTTGGAGCCAGAAAGAAAATGCTGCTGACAATTCAAGGTGGGTCTTACGCTATATTAGCCGTTTTCTTGAAGAGGTGTAGAATTTACTTTACAATACTTTATGCTGGAAGTAATGGACGCAAGAAAGAACGGGGCGCACGAGGGAGACACGTGAAGGGAGAGGGAAACCCCTCTCGCCTCGCGTGTCTCCCTCGCGCGTCCAGTTCTTCCTTGCGTCCATTCATTCCAAGCGCCTGCTACGCAGGCTACAACTAGAATTTCGTGCGTCACCCACACTCCTTCTGCCTTGGCCATGACTGGTTCATACAATATTAGTTTGGCGATGTTGAACGTGGCTGTCCCTTGATGATGGAAGAAGCTTGAATTGAAGCTGCAGTTTTAGCCTGTTCACAAACCCTCTATTTTCCCTTCAGAGATCGTCGAGTACAAAATTTATAGACCGCAAGCACAAGGGAGTGGGGGTGGGAAAGGAGAAAATAGACACTCTCGTGCGCTTTCCAATTGTCGACAACAACAACAAACGTCTGTGGACAGGTTACTGCATAGCCATTGTTCAGGGCCCAAGGTGTACAGGAAATACTTTTCAAATGATTTATTGTTTAAAACGATTTTTTGGAATTACTTTTAAAAAAACACGTCGTAAAGAAAGATTAAACCCTGAAAAAAGTGTTCGGTTTTGTTTAAATTTATTCCGCTACTGTGCAGCAACTATCTATGTGTGTACGTCTTTGGCTTTCGACGTTCAGAATGGAAACGGATTGCAATTTTTCAGGTTAAACTTCTGTGTTGTCTCGGTTTTCCCTTTGATAGAATCATTTGATATCTTTCTTTTCAGTAGTGTTCAGCGTATGAAAAAACCCGAAGGACTAAGAAAAATAATTTCAGCTCAACTTTGAGGAGAAAAAAAAAATGTGGTACGCACCATGACATGTTCCCTTTAATATCATTTCCTGGTCATGTCACAGTTGCCAATGAAATGTTCCCTCATTTTCCATGAGAGTGAAAATTTTTATCTTTAATTGCTTCTCTCAGATATGAAGAACACTCCAAATGTCGAAACGAAGCAGCCGAATCCAAGCCCTGCAGACCCTCCAGGACTTTCACGGAGCCTTTTCTCCGATCATTCTTTCAATCCACTTCCGTTCTATCGACGTCATCCGGGTGGCATCGCCAGCAGGAGTGGAAAATGGTGACAAGTTTGAAAAACAAAACTGATCTATGATTAAATATCTACAAAGTAGAAGGTACCATTTAGCCCGTTGTGCGAAGAGCAGTTTTTCTTACATTTCGTTGAATCGGCGCGGAAAGGTCGGAAAATTCGCCGCTTTGGAAACAAGGAGGGGACCGGAACGCCAAGCCTGAGTCACAGACGAAACAAAAATCTGGTTTAGTCAGTCTGCGAAACAGCGCCGAAATCCTTGTTCTCGGGCCCCCACCTGTGCACCAGTATTTGACTACGCGCAATGTTTGGCTTGTTAAAAAAAGCCATTGTCGAATTGCCAATCATTATGAGAGGAAATTCGAAAAGCACATCCGGCAATAGACATTATTTCCAATTTCCGCCATCTTTGCACGCGCTAAAGGACTGATGGGAAAAAAAGCAATGTCAAGTGGTTTCTCAGGGGGGAAACAAATGATACATGCTACCAGTGCAAAAAATCGCGGTGGAGTTTGTTTACTCTAGACAACAGAAAATAAAGAACTTTTCATTATAAAGACGATGATGGCAAATTATGGGTAGAGGTAAACATCGTTACTCACAGCAAACTATAATGACGTAAATCTTGTCGAAACGCGAAATTTAGACTATTAAATCGTCGTCTTGTTTTGATAGCATAAACAAACTCGACCGCGATTTCTTGCATTGGCAGCTTTTATCATTTGTTTGCCACCTGAGAAACCACGTGACATAGCTTTTCTTCCCATCAGTCCTTTAACGCGTGCAAAGTTTCAAGTTTTCAAGTTTCAAGTTTATTTATTATATATAAAAAACTGTTACAATCAAATCTGACCTGACCTGAAGGTAGCTAAAACTAATCGAGGCAGGTCAGTCTCACAAGTTTTAAAATATTACAGATGTCAAAAAAGAAAGAGATGAACAAAGTAACAGTTTCGCAGAAAGAAGGAGAGAAATGAAAAAGTAATATGGTTCCACATTAAACCAAGAAAAAGGAAAACTAATTAAAGGACAAAAAAAAAGAAACAATTATGATGATAGGTACAAGTTATATATGAAGAGAAGAGTTGTAAGTTAACATTTTTTGAGTCTGGCCATGATTTTGTCCTTATCTATATAGTTGACTTCGGTTTTCAGATGGCGGGTATCGTGAGTAAGATTTCGGTTTTGGCTCCTGCTATTCGTTGAGTCCTTTGGGGGCACAGAACAGGGATATCGGCGCTGCGTGCGACGCAGGGTACGGAACACCGAAATTATTTCTGGAATCCGTTGTTACTTGGGACTCGCCGGTCAGCTACTGGTGAACCTTCCCAGAGGCCTTTGTGAAAGTTAACTCGACCCAGTTTTCTTGTGGTTTCGAAAGTGGCGAATGGTATGGTAACTATCATTATTCTTAAACGTCTACAACTTGAAGCTTTGGGCAGTTTTATGTCCAGTATGTTGTATCTCAAAGGAAATAATCATTATCCCCTCGAAGATCGCTTTAAGTGTATTCAAGATTATGAAGTCAAGAAACACCCTAAATTATATCAAAAGAAAGGGAATAATCTTAGTTGGGATTTTGGAATATTCCGACTTGTTCAGGAAAGTTGTAAATAATAGTCAAAGACCAGAAAAAAATTGAAAATTGGTCCCGCATTCGTTTCACATCTAATTTATAGTTTTTACGTAATAAGTTAAGTAGCCTGGAAATGAATTTGAACCTTCCCTTGTAGCTGGGAAGTGGTATTTGGACGAAAATAATATGACCATCTTCCAAGATCAATTCAAATTGCACTCCGCTATAAGCAAAATATTTGAACGTGTCTATTCGTTTTAGTGAAAAAACGTGAACTTAGAAATGTTTCACGTAGTGAAAAAAAAAGAAGATAAAACATTGTGATTTGTCAAAAATTGGAAGTGATTCAAGTTCATTTTCCAACATATTTTCTAGTTCTATACTGTTCAAAAGATGTTTCGTAGTCATATTTATAGAAAGTGAAAGGTTTTACATTTATTCGAAGAAAAAGATATAATCAACTCGCTTCAGACGGCGTCTGAAGCTCATAAAATTTTATAAAAAATTCTGAATTTTTTTATATCGATATTGCGGAGTAAATTCTTGGATTTTTACCCGTCTATATTTTGAAAATTTAGCGAAAATTGCATACTTCGCACTTGGCTATCACAGTGATTACAATAATATGCATTTCAGAGTTTTGACAGAAACAGAATGACTGTTGCTAGAACACACAAAATATACACCCATCATTGTTGAGCTTGAGGGATTTGAGGGGGGGGGGGGGGAGGGGGTGACAGTAGGTCAGTGTGAGACATCTGATTTTTCAAAAGGAATAATTTCCCGCAATTTCAACTTAAAAACTGAACAAAATCCCTTTCTTTTAGTGGGTCGCTTTCAAAATATCCACCAAAATATCGGCATTTCACCTCATAAAAGAAGAGTGGTTGTTTCTGTTGTTATCCGTGAGTAATTAACATGGAAAAAGCTGTTTTACAATTCCTTTTTCCAACTGGCTGCCAAAAGCATCATAAATCAAGTTAATATCATTGACATTACAAAGTAAATCCAGCGTCTCCTCCCATACTAAACTCCGGAGGGTGGGATGGAGAGATAGTTCATTTGTCTCACACATGCCTAGTAGCTTGTAACAGTTTCTTGTTCCATAGATTAGCGATACCATGTGACTCTTCGGGTGACTCAAAACTCTGTGTGAGGTCATTTATGTAAATCACAGTGTAAGTGATGGACCAGTGTGTTTGGAGAGACCCACCAAAATAAATGTCCGGACTGGAAAAGTGGTAAAAGTATCTATAGGGACCAGAAGGGAATGGATAAAAAATGAGGAAACAGTACTGCGAAATTACAGTAAATTAATAAGAAGGTCCCCAATAGGTTTTGCGGAATCCGGGATTTCCATTATTTGAAGCTCGGGAATCGGGATTGAAAGTATACACGCGAGGCAGGACGTGAAAAACAACCATTGGGATTCGGAATTGAAACTATTCACTCGAGGTAGGATGTCAAAAATAACCCTCGGGGTTCGGGATTGAAACTATACACGCGAGACAGGATGTCTAAAATAACCCTCAGGATTCGGGATTGAAAGTATGCACGCGTTGCAGGATATCAAAAATAACCGTCGGGATTCGGGATTGCGCGAAAACTTTTGTCGATCACGCGATTGAAGAAGCCTATTGGGGACTCTCGAGTAAATAAAACAATAATCTTGCTAATAAATAAGACGGCCAGTCCCTAACCGCTTTTTAACGCTCACACAACATACAGTAACTTTCCTTGTGGTTTTATTTGTGCATTGTTTCCATTATTTCGAGAGGAGCTACGGGACAAAGTCGAGTTATTCATATGAAATACCACCACAAACACTTAAGATAACGTTTTTTACCCTTTGGCTGCAAAAAATATTTTTAAAGTAATATTTTGTTCAACAGTTCTTCAAAGCCTATTTTATTTTCATTAAATTAAATTACAGTATTTTTGTTAACAATAATTGAATTTAAATTTAAATGCATCACGAGTTCTCACAGTTGTAGAGTGAACTCCAGCGCGGAATATTCAGAATTGGAATCACAAATTTGACAATGATTGTGTTAGATGTTCAGATAACGCAGCAACGTACGTGGAGACAGAATTTGCAACAAAAAAATGTAGAAAATAATTGAAAATACTATAATTTGTTTTGCTCTTTTGAATTGATTGATTATACAGACTTGCATGTTTTAACTTACGCATGTTAATTATATTTAAACAAAATAGAGTTGAGAACAGCCATTTTTCTGGGGAAATGTTCGGAGATGCAAACCCATTTTTTGCGGGGGTTTAAATGTTTAAAGAGAAGTAAGAAACGTTATATTTTTTCTCTAAGTACACCCTGGCGTAATTTAGTTTTGGTTCAGGGCCAGCTTCAGTCATCATTCACCCTGCTAGCAGAGCCTTTTTATTTCACTTTCTCGATTTTTGCGTACTCGAGAAAGACTCTGTATGCATGAATGGAGTAAGATCTTTGTTGAACATACCCTGCTTGTTGCTAGGATACAGTTTTGAACCCAGGCCTTATAGACGTGCGCTTGGTACAGCGGGCTCACTTATGACCATCGGCTTATCAATGATCGGATGCTCGCACTCGGAAAACTAGAGAACAAGGATTGGCCAGTTTAAAAGTTCGGTCTTCGGCGTCTTTGTGAAGCGATTAAGGCAGTGCCGCCTTCTCCCTTCTTCACTCAAGAAGAAGACAAAAGGACGCTTTGCTTGCAGAGTGATAATCATCTGAAGTTTCCTGACAATTCAGTCTCCGAACATCTCCAGAGACAATAGCTTACCTCATCGTAAATGCCAAAGTGACAACCGACTAGAATCGAACGTGATTTATTCCTGAATGATAAAGCCATACATTTTATCTGGCGGTCTTAGAATGTTGTAATAATTGCTATTTTAGCTGTGAAAAATATATTTGGAAGTTGTGGTATTGTTCTAAATTATTTTGGCAGGCTGGAGAAACCTGCAGTTTATTTTTGAAAGAAGTATTTCAACCATCCCTGTGTCAATTTATTGCTTAAGAAAGGTGTTTTACTGACAGGGAGATTTTTATCGTAATAAAGTAAAGTAGTCAGGCCTTTCCTTTCTGTTTACGTGATTGTGGTGCCAGTTCGTGATGGCTAAAATGAAATGTGATCAGGATCTTAAACAGAAGGGGCGCTCGCTTTTGAGGGAAAAAGAAGGCCTAGAAAGTCTTTAACCACTGCCACATAATAAATTTACTGAAAAAAATATCGTTTACTTAGTGTATGCCCATCACAACATTCTGAACTAACTGTAAGTCTACTGTACAATAAATGTTATTAAAGTAACAAGCTTTATCAAGACAGATATTTAGCTCCTTCTATTAATATGTAAGACCAAAGAGATATTCCTCTCATTCAACCAACTATGTACAAAGCCAACCCGGGACACTGTCAGGGGCGTAGCCAGGATTTTTGCAGAGGTACGCACAATTCTCCAAATCGCTTGGCACCCCTCCCTCCCCACCCCACTTCCCAGAAAAACGTCCTTGATTAAAGATTTGGTTACGTTGTTAGTCTAAGGAGTTTTTTCTGCATATGAAATGACACTTATGTCCAGGATTGAACACTGTTCCCTAAGCAATATATCAAGCGTTACAAACAACAAAAATGAACTTTGAAAACTGATCGGCAAGAAAGTTTTCCAAAACCACATTTGCAAGCCGTCTCAATGAATCTTCTTCGTGTTTGTTTATCCGTACCTCCTTTTGTATTTCAGTTGCTGTGTTAGAGTGATTTTACTTGGACCGTGAAAGGGGTAGTAGAATACTGCGCACTATTATGCCGCAGTAATCTTATTGTCTTCTTTTGTTTACCTCTCGCTATTTTGCAGTATTTGTTAGTATCTGTTTCGCGGTTCAAGTAAGATCACTCTTAGTCAGGAGCGTTGCGTGACGACACTAAAAAACTCCATCACTCTATGCATATCTGTTGTTTTGACCGCGGTTTCACTCCGTATGGTGGCAGTTCTGACTGGTTCAACTGTACGTTTATTTCCTGACACGTCAGCCCCATTATGCACAAGAAGACTGGCTCTCAACAGAACAGTTGTTTGCTTATTGTGAAAGACATTCTAAAGTATAACGGAGTACACTTCAGTCTTCTGAAAACTCTTGTTGCATTTCCGGTAGCTCAATTGGCAACGGCCAAATGACCGATACTTCAGGAATCTACTTGCTGTTTGCAACCTCGTCTGCTGCTAGAGGCAAATTGCATCTGCGGGCTCTGACAAAATGGGTCATAAGAAAATCCAGCTAAGCTTTTTTCAGTTTGTACTCTACAGACTCGACACAAAATGACGATTGAATAACCACGTCTTTACGAAAAAGGGGGTTTGGTGAAGAACACAAGGAGGTGAAGGAAATCGAGGGGAGTATTAGAAGTTTAGTCGACGAAACATCCCACTATAATTTGCTCCAGCTCCAAAGATCCCCTTTTTAAGAACTTTGTGATACCTTGTGAAAGTTTTCATGTAGATCTTAAAGTTGGAGGACCTGGCGAGTTCGATTTTTCTGTTTATAGAAGAGCTTTCCAGCCGTGGTGTTTGTGTTATGAAGGATATTCCCTGAAGAACGGTTCCCAATAATCCAGGCTACGCAGCCCTTGTCCCTCGGCATTTTTCGGCTCGGTCATTCCTGGACTCTACCATGAGCTGTGACGTCACCGGACAACGGATCAAGAGAGAACGCCTAGGGACTAGGCTGCAGGCTACGTAGATGTTCAATTCCCCAACGAAGATGATCGACAGCGATCGATTCACGATAAGTTAGGTAAAATTGTCGAATTTAGCCTGACCAAGGTCGTGGATAGCCGTGGATTTAACTCTTTGTATCAAATTTCAGGATGGACGGACGCTTGGAATTGGTCAGCAGCGGTCACCGGCCTTGATATGAAGCGTTTAGAGAAGCTGTAGCTGAGCGGATGAGGGATATCATCTCGTGGCAAACCTCGCCTCTGCTGGCGCTTATCATTTTCCATCCCAGCGAGGGATTGTACTCAAACACACCTGCAAAGACCCTAACCTCATTCATGGGAGGATGGTCAAGGTTCTCAAGGTATTGCAGAGGGAAAATGAATTTCATTTAAATCTTGTTCAAGGTCCACTGGACCTTCCACTCCTAATTTAAAACGATGTTCTTACACGAATGGATTGAGTTTCTAAACGATTCATGTTGGACCTAAGATCAGCTGGATACGCGAATCGAGAGCATTTTAGAAAGGATCTAAAGAAGTCTGGTTCGGAATCGGGATCATTCTCATTAGCTGGGTACAGACCCTTATATAAAAACAGAAACAGAATATAATATACAGCTCCTTATATATTCCAAGATTCGCAGTTTCTAGGTTCCAGGTTATAAACTTTTTTATTTTAAAGCAAAAATGGCAGGGGACTGCGCGATATACATTAAAAACTGCTGGCCTTGCTCAAACTTACTTAATTGGAATAATGCCGGCTCAGTCAAGGTTATTTACCATTTATATTTTACTAAACGTTTCCGGAACCTCCGGTTGGAAAATAAATAGAAGGCGACTTTTTGTGTCGTTCCAGCGGAAAACTTTCAGTAGCAATGGAACGTCTGAAAAGGTAGTCCTGTTTCTCCGGACTGAATGTTCCCGACGGAAAATCGTGTTCCATTTCTTCAGAGCCATGTTTGATACCATATTCAGGCTTTATTGGCCGTTTTTCGGTAAATGGAACTGATTTGCACAAATGAGTGGTAAACATGCGATTCCGCGACAAAATTTAATTTTCCAGTCCTAAATTTTGCTTATAGCCATTTGCCCAAATCTTGAACCGACCAAAACATGCAAATGGTAAACAACTAAAAAATGGGCTATTTCCGAGTTGCCCCAAATCACTGTTTTAAAGCCGAAGTGCGAATAACCTGCAAGCAGATGTTTCTCTCCTGCTTGGCTTTTAGCGTCATTAACGAAGTCGTTCGCGTAGCTTGTCTGTCGCGTAGTTAGTTTGTTCAAACCTAGTGAGAAAACAAACTAACCACGCGACAGACAAGCCACGCGAACTACTTCGTAAACGCCAAAAGCCATGCAGGAGAGAAACCTCTGCTGGCATCGAAAAGTGCAAAGCTATTGACATGAATAGGGTTTTTATTGTCAGTTCAAATACAACTCTCTTTTGGCTACGTTTTGAACGTGAGAGTTTTTGGAACTCGAAAAAAGTGGCTTATTCTAGGTGTGCTCATCACCTAGACATACTTAATTTTTTTTTCTGGGAAGCTGCGAAGTCCCGCAAGGTTGGTTCATTGTTTTGATACAAAAAGGTCACCACGGGGCTACAAAATGTGAGAAAATGTCCCTTTTTATTTGAAATATTTTGCTTTAGACGTCAAGAAGTGGTTTTCATTTATATTTTATTGATAGAAGTTTTATTTTTAATACAATTAATTCTCTTATTACGCCTGGGCCACGGCATGCTGTCCAGTTTTGATATCGAGTACGCCCTGGAAACAAGTCTTTGCATTGCCCAGTCTTCTCTCTGTCCCATTTCCGGGAAAGACGGAAGTGTTAGACGTGGATTCAGAGGAAGCTAGACGACGAAACCATGGCACACATAAGAAACACGCGTTTACGCAATCTATATGAAGAGGCCGAGTTTGACCGGGAACATGAAGAAGTGCAGGAAATAGAAGAAACCGTAAGAAATTTGGTCCAAGAAATTGCAGAAAGTATCGCTGAGAAGGATCCCCTCTTTAGAACCAGCGTCCTCCGAAGTGGCAGCTTTTACGAAGACCTCAAAGTCGAAGGGCCAAACGAGTTTGATTTTATGCTCTGTTTGGAAGAACTGTCCAAAATTGGTGTCTGTGAGGTAAAAGAGATTCCTTTCCGGTCTGTTCCTGATCCTGGCTATGTTCATGTACACGTACCGGATCCTATTCATGAAAAACGTTGGAAAAAATACATCTCAAATAGCAAGAAATTAAAACCTAAAGCACTGCTGGAAAAGTTTGAAATATTAGTCAGAGAAACCTTGACGGAGAAATCAAAAGATTTTCACCCAAAGCTGGCCCAACACAGTTTTACAACCGAGTTGAGGAAAATTCCCGTTACATTGAAGCTCGTGTGGAATGGTACAAAATACAGCTACTACGAAATTTTGATCGACTTGGTGTTATGCATTAGAGTTGAAGGATGGCCGAAACATTCTGACTTGCAAACTCGTTGCAACCGTTCTCATCCAGGATTTGAAGTAGTCAACGAAGTTACTAAGATGGGCTATCATCTCATAGCTTCATGTATCGGTGAATCTGGGGCACCTAGACCCTGTTGGCGACTCTCGTTTTCCAAAGCGGAAGGTGTTTTGCTAAAACATGTATGCGGAAACTCAACACTTATGCACAAGGCCACTGTGAAGATTCTCAAAGTAGTAAGGAAAAAAAATGAATCGACGCTTGTATTTGAAGAGGAAGAAGAGGATGCGTTAGACTCGATTCTATCAGGGGCTCCCGAAATATCTTATCTGATAAAGTGGGGCTTTCATTCTTACGTTATCAAGACAATGTTTCTTCATGAGTGGTTCGAGCGGCCGGAAGATTGGTACTGGACCCAGGACCGACTTGTGGATCGGATTAATAGTATCCTAAAGAGGATCCGTGACAGTATTCGTGGAAAGGACATTAGGAGCTTTTGGTTACCAGATTATAAGCTGTTCAACTTTCGTGCCAGAAGAAGAACAAGGACAAACAAGGCGGAAAACACGGTCTCTTCGTTGATAAAACAGTTCGAGACAGCTTTATAATGTATAGTAAACAGTAAAGTTAATCAACCGACGTGATTTATGAACTTAATTGATAGATGTTTTGCTATGTTAAAAGCTAATCAGTCGATATGAATTGAGTCACTTGATTGATACAAGTTTTGCTTAGAAATGGACAGAACCCTTTGTAGAGTACATGTAAGGACTCCATGAACCTATGACAATCGAGAGTTGTAACATTCGACCTCGAGGAAGTTCCTGTAGTGCCAAGGCTATAGTATACATGTAAGGCAATTGGGAGGATAGGCTATGCGGGATAACGGGTCCGGCATGAACATACTATATATTTCATACATTTATTTTTTTTTCTGTGGCTCGGACATCCTACTCTGATGTTTTTACTTTTGGCAAAAAATGCTAATGTCTTAATGTATAGTGTTCAGTACTCGATGGAAAGAAAGTCGACTAAACGGCGTTTAAACCGGCCGTAGGACACAGAGTGGCTATGAACTAAAGGTAAGGGAGCTTTTTGAATCAATACTTCGCGTTATCATGATTATTTTTTTTCTTAGCGTTGTAGATTCGAATACATGTGATAAAATTCGAACAATAAGGGCCCGAATCACATGTAAAAATGCAAGAAATATCGACCTTCGTTATCTTTAATGCTACTAGTACAGATAGACAAACAAGAAGACTTCATATCTTTAAGACTTTTTGCATTTATTTGGCATCAGATAATACACTTATAATTCTAGTATATTCCGACCAAATGACCTCTGAAGCCCGCACCCACACATAGTGCGCTTGGGCTGCCTGTGGTGACAGTTGTAGACAAAAACGTTACGAAGACATACAAGAAGACAAACCCGAAGGTGCCGGACATGATCACTTTCAAAGACAAGATAATCGCAGAAAAACTGGAACTTGCAGACCGCATTGAAGCCTCAGCGCCCAGAGACTCATTGATAACGCTAAAAGACCACAAACCTGATTTCATTAATAACCCGACCTGCAGACTCATTAATCCATGCAAATTCGAAATTAGCATCATCAGCAAAAACATCCTCGACCGAATAAACCACGAAATTACACAAGCGACTAAAGTGAACCTGTGGAAATATACCAAAGATACCATAGAATGGTTTAAAGACATACCGGAAAAGCAAAAACTCGCATTTATCATTTATCACCTTTGACGTCTGCGATTTTTACCCATCCATATCTGAAGACCTGCTACTGAAAGCATTAAACTATGCCTCACGATTCACCACCATCACACAATCGGTCAGTGTAAAATGCAGACTGCGGACTGCAGACTGCAGACTGCGGACCAGGGGTAAAATGCAGAGAGAGTGTAAAATGCAGACTGCAGACTGAGAGTAAAACGCAGGCTGGGTGCAAAATGCAGAATGAAGACTGTACTCCTTCTTCTCCAAATAGCTAGCTGGTAATCAGTTATTCGCCTCGCTTCCTAGTCGAAGTACATTACACATTCTCGCCAAAAGTTCAATGAACATCCAAACAGCGAAAGTCTGCGTACCTTGCTTTTCAATCCTTTCATAGAAGGTCATCCAAATTTCCTGCAGAACATCTTCCTTTGTTGTTGGAATGATTTACTCCCTTTTTTATCGCCATAATTCTTTTGAATTCTTTCTGTACAGTATTTTGGGGCAGCAGCTTTTATTTAAGCGTATAAAACATGGTTGTGTTGTACCAATTCACGGTCACGTGTATCGAAAGTTGAAGCGAGAGGTCTCTCAGAGGGAAATAGGTTAAAGATTGCGGTGACTAGTATGTTTTCGCGTCGTCGGTGACGTCCCAGAGCGAGGAAGAAGGAAATGTCAAGTAAGTGTTCGTTTACATGTATTTGCGGGATTGTTTTCCCCTTAAACCCTTCCGCGACTACAGTTTATGCTCGGTCTGCATTTTACCCCAACCTGCGTTTTACTCTTAGTCTGCAGTCTGCGTTTTACACTGACCGATCACACAACAAGACCGCCACATCATCACTCACGCGAAAAAGTCACTCCTTTACCACCAAAATTCTCCATGGACCAAGAAAAACGCAAACAACATGTTTGATGTCACCATGGGCTCTTATGACGGAGCAGAAACGTGCGAGTTAATAGGAGCTTACATGTTATCCTTGATAGCACCAAAATTCAAAAATGAAGTTGGTCTGTACCGTGACGATGGCCTCGCAATTTGCAAGACCACTCCAAAGAAATTGAAAAAACCAAGCAAGAAGTCTGCCAAGTGTTCAAATCGAATGGCCTTAAAATCACAATCGAAGCTAACAAAAAGGTCGTCAACTTTCTTGATGTGACCTTCAAACTCACAAACTGGTGCTACAAGCCATTCATGAAGCCTAATAATAAACTGTCCTATGTCCACCAACAGAGCAACCAACCCCCAGCACTACTAAAGAATATCCCACTCAACAGTAACAAAAGGTTATCTAGCATCTCATCCAGCAAAGAAGTATTTGACCAATCCATTGTCCCTTACCAGAACAGAAAGCGGATACGACCACAAGTTAACATACAACCCCCACAAGAGAAAGCTCTGAAAAACAAAAGAAAACGAACAAGAAATATCACATGGTACAATCCTCCTTTCAACTCAAACGTCAGAACTAACCTTGGAAGAAAATTTCTGCACATCGTCGACAAATGCTTTCCAAAAAACCACCCACTCCACAAGATTTTCAACAGACACACGCTAAAACTGAGCTACTCATGCATGCCTAACATGAAATCTGTCATCTCGTCATACAACAAGTACGTTCTTTCAAATTTCAACTCACCAACGCAACAACCTGACACCTGCAATTGCAGAAAGAAACCAGATTGTCCACTCGAAGGAAAATGCCTCCAATCAAATGTAATCTACCAAGCCACTGTAACTACAGCGACGACAACGGAAACTTACGTCAGACTGGCAACAAACTTTAAGGAACGTTACAGAAACCATCAGTCCTCATTTCGGCGCTCGAACAGAAGAAATGAAACGGAACTATCAAAATATATTTGGACTTTACAAGACTCTAACAAACCTTTCCAGATAAA
>BOPM01000041.1:1416205-1433136 GCA_022179025.1 Porites australiensis
TTTCAGTCAAATGCAACCAAATTTCCCCACCCCGGGCTGCACATTGCGCTGTCAAATATCCCAAGGCTGTACCCAAGAAAGGCACAATAAAAATATCTCCAAATAAAACTCTGAAATTTTTATTTGTATTACGTTGCTGCGTCACCAAACATACATGTTCCTGTTACAGCTGCAATTATACTTTTTAATCATAATCCGTGTTACACTGCGTAGAATACTGAGAAACCTTTAGGAGAAAGTCCATATTTTGTAAGTTTAAATATACCGTACTTAGTAAAGGGTACAAAGAAAGTCATTGTTATAAGCTTACAGTGATTGTAGCAAGTGAGCCATACACTGATCAATTGTACTTGCAAAAATCGACTTGGTTGCTCTTTACTTCCGTTTACTTTGAAACCACAGTATCTTAAGAGGTTCAATTGATAAAAAACACGCTAAAACAAAGGAACATTTGGAGACAAAACAGTGAAATCCACCCAGCTTTCGCTTGCTCTTGTTGGCCTTCATGATTTCCAGATCTTGCCAGACTGTATGGCGCATGCGTGAAGAGTGGGAGTGGGAAACATATGTTCGGTCTCAGTCTTTTTCGTCCGAGTCGGTAGTCAAATATCTCCACGTCGGGCGAAGAAAGATTGAAATATCCCCTCCCCTGGGAGAACAAGATCAATCAAATGCCCTACCCGAGGGCCAACAAAGACAATCAAATCCCCACTCCATGCCCTGCCTCCCCCACCCCCGCCGGCATAACATTGTTAGGTGCACTATGCACAGCCCTAAGCCATACCTAAATGGGCAAATATTGTAACTTTCCATCCCAAACATCCTCATTGAGACCAAAATCTGCCATTTACAGTTCTAAGCGATACGGCAAGCATGGCGGTCACTTTTGTTAGGGTATTATGAAGACGCTCTTCCAAAAATACAAGCTTGAGCTTTCAAACGTATTCAAGCTTTCATCGGTCACTCCTTTGTAAATATTATTTACGATACCTTGAGATTTGTCAGAAACAGAATTGTCTCGCTGTAAATTGTAATGGTCCTGCTAATAGCGTCCGAAACGTTTTCGCGAGTCATCGGTAGCTCCTTCGTATTTAGCTAGGAAAGCAGAAAATATGATTTTTCCCGCTTGCATGTTCAACTTTGGAAAATGAAAGGGACAAGTATGGTTAGACAATAGCCCTGGTGTACAAATAGACGAAAGGAACTCAGAAGATGCTGTCTGCCGATTGGGCACAATAATGCAATGGATATTTTGTGCCCAATCAGGAGTCAGCATTCGCATGACCTTCTGGAAATGGGTAAGAGTCAGTACCCAGGGGCTCGACTTCTGTCCGTACTTAAAAACTTTCGTTGCGCATTTTCGCTCAAACCAGGAGACTGCTCTTAGGTCTCTGAGGATGTCCCATGAACAATTCATTGGTAACAAAGATTACAAGCAATGAACTTAGCACCAGTAGTTAGAAAAAAAAAAAGAAAAAACTGAAAACCAGTTATAAACCACACGGCGTCACTTGACTCTGCCTTAGCATGCATGATGTTGTTTCTTAATATTGTTACAGTTAACGTTAGTTCTAAGTTTCACTTCATAGGTTAGTTAATAGGTTGAATGAAGTTAGATTTACTCGCTATAAAAGTGCGGGAGCGTTTTAAGGCCAATAAAAACACTTGTTGAAATATCAATACTTTTATTTTGCCTGAAAACAAAAAGTTTAAAATACATTGCATATATACATATATATAAAAAGCTTAAGCTTTAGAAAAACAAATTTTACGAAAAAATTTTAGTTGGAAAACAGTAGAAGTTCTTATTGTTGACTAGTTCTTGTAAGCTTTCGTCACCTTTGTAATAATGAGAGGCTCTCACTTCTTACTGTCAAACTCAGAAACCGCGAACACCTGACAAATTTCAGGAATGTTGATTGTGTACTGGCCAATCACAATAAAGTTCAGGATACGCTAGCAAACCTCAAAACCAGAAACTAACTACCGTTGCTATGATTTTCTCGTTGCCGTCGCTGTTCTGGCCTGCTGATTGTTAGCTCCAAACCTTTCTCCTCTCTTTAATTTTCATATATTCCAAGAAAGTGATTCTACTAATAGGTTCAATTGTAAATCATACTTAGTAACCACTTCAAGTTCAAAAGCAACTGACTCATGTTCTCATTAATGAAGCACCTAGTATCAGAAATATCCGCCCGAGGTGCTGTTTCAGTTCGTATCTGGCAGTTGGCAGATACGATCAATGGATTCGAGAAAAAATTAAAGTACGAGATATTATGGAAACGATAAGCAAACTCAAATTGAAATGAGCTGGTCATGTGGCGAGAAGAACAGAAAACTGTTGGACAACCCCTCATTACGTTCTGGACGCCCCAGGGACACACAGGGAACCAAGGAAGACCGAGGACGAGATGGAGGGACGATTTAGAGAGTTTGGTAAAACACTGACATCGTATACGTATTGCCCAAAACGTTGTCCAGTGGAGGTCAATAGGAAAGGCCTACGTCTAACGACGGACATTCAAAGGCTGAAACTGAACTGAAACTGAAGGTCCCTGCTTATTTGAATATGTACATACATGTAAATATAGTTTACTAAGGGTGCTTTGGCCTGGCGAACTAATGGTACAAAAATATCAATTTCAATAAAGGAAATACTGCATGGCATCGAGTTGTTCGTCTCCTCCTGACGAACCAAAAAGACCACACCCTACAAGCAGAGCCTGGCTTTGTCTTTTTCTTGATCCGAGGATAGGGGTGGATCTAGGGGTGCTGAGGCTGGGCACCCTCCGCCCCCGTCGAGATGACCTGCGGCTTTCGTTCTGCAAAGTAAGCAGATATGTATGATATGTACTCTCAGCAGTTCAATTTATGTTATTGACTAGTCAAAAGCCTTCTTCGTATTCGCTTTTATGATTTTTTTCTTCACTAGTCAGGTAAGCCATTCCTTAGTGGTGCACCCCGTCCTAAGAAAAATCCTGGACACGCCCCTGGATGAGGTGGAAAGAAGGTAAAAGCAAACAAAAATATTTAGTTAAGAGCAGCTTTTTAGTGTAAATTTGGGTATATGATGTAGTAACAAATAAAGTTAAACAATGGAGGAAAATTATTCGGCCTCGTTCGCCATAAAAAAATGGCTCGTGCAAAAGTTGCTGAATGAGAACACAGGCTGTACTTAAAGGAGCTGTGTCACGACATTTATATCAAAATTCAGATATTAGGAAAGAAAATTCGCCCCATGTAAGGGAATCCATGGCCGTCTTGGATTCTGGATTCCA
The DNA here is from genome assembly GCA_022179025.1 of Porites australiensis. Classification (NCBI taxonomy): domain Eukaryota; kingdom Metazoa; phylum Cnidaria; class Anthozoa; order Scleractinia; family Poritidae; genus Porites; species Porites australiensis. The sequence continues at coordinate 1,419,484 of BOPM01000041.1, forward strand.
CGCCGTGGATTCCGGATTCCAAGCACTGGATTTCGCCGGGATCTTTTGTCAGTGGAACTTGGATTCCGGATTGCAATCGTTTTTGGGATCCGGATTGCTTGGCCTGTATGCCGGATTCCAAAGCCCAAGTCTTCCCATTGCACAAGAAAAATTACCCGGATTCCCTTACAATAAGCGAACCAAATGGCACTTAAAGTGTTAATAAAAGAAGGTTAATTAACAATTATTGGATGAGGCGGAGTATCATCTGAAGAATTATGGAGATTGAGACTTAAACGCCGCTGTAAGAGCGTTCTTGTTGTAAAAGCTTTGTTTATGTTTGAAGATAGTGTTTCTGGGATTTGTCGAGTGCTGTTCCACTACTGGTTGCAAGCTCATCCAGAAAAATATTTTCCCAGCCATTGTTAAATACGACAAGCCAAATTTCCCCGTTTTCTTGGCATTTAAATTCGCTGATACAGCCGTTTTATTTGTCGTTAAAATGTCGTCTTCCCAAACTGTCCCGAAACGAAAGCCATACATTTTAACTCCCTTCCCAAAACAGCGAATGGCTAAAGATAATCCGAGTTATATGCAGGGAGCCAATCAAAGCGTCCGAAAATTCTTATGCGCCGATTTGGTAAATACTAATGACTGCTATCGCTTTCGTTGCTTTGTGCCCTCCAGGCTCAAAATCTTGGAATTTATACAGGTATATAAATTCCTCGATGCACAAAAACGAAACTTGAAAGCATAATAATGTTATTTAAAACACCCAGGCCCCCGATGTTCAAACGTTGGACAGTGGTATCCACTGGATGAAAATCTATACTCTATCCCTTGGATAGCGCAATTGGTTTTCCTAATACTTATATCCACTGGATACTGATTTATACGGTGGATAGCCCTATCCAACTTTTGAACAACCGGGGACTAGATGTCATACATCATTTGGCGAAATGTTCCTCCAATAACTAATTCAGATCTATTTTATCATTGTAAGGCGCTATTGATCAGCACATTTAAATACGCGCTATATAAATTGGTAAATTATTATTATTATTATTATTATTACACGATTATATCTAATAAACTATGAGATTTATCCCTTTATTTTAGGGATCTTAATAACAGATGGGTCCTTACAAGTCAGCAAAAAGCTTTAGGGCCTTATGAATGCGCGCGATCTCGAGCAATGCAAACATATAGAAATTATAGTTCTAGCTATTTGTTGTCGCTTGTCAGCGTTTAAGAGTCCTTCTCACAAAAAAAACATTTTCTTAAAAATTCGTAGTTTTTTTTCCTTCAGTGTTTTTCAGGGCCACAATTGATTAACTAACTACCCGGATTCTGAATGTCGTTTTCATTGAAAAACTGTAACATTATCTTTTATAAGCCCAAACTTGAGTAACATTAAAGATTTTTAGCGTTTTGGTTGAGTTTTTGCTTTGGGAGTTTTCTATTGTTTCTAGTCTGTCATGATACAGCATTCTTGTTCAGCACGCGTGTAATGCCGCGCTTGGCTGACTTTCATATTGAAAGGGTGTTTTTCTGTGTTAAAAGATTTTGACCAATCATAAAAGTTGGAAACAATAGCCAAGAAAAGTTTGCAATTTTACATGTTCACCACATAGGATTTCTGTGTTATTCTGACTGAGATGAGATTATGTTATATGGAAGTTGGTTGGAAAGTAAGGATGAATATACATGTATATACTCCTTTATGAAGTTTTCTTAACTTTTGCTGTTTAAGCCATCAGAAGTATAGTACAGACAATAGTAAAGTCAGAGCTCCTTTTTTGCATACCAACCGGACCGAATGAATGAATGAATGATAATTTTATTTATACACGGTTAAAAACATAAGTCTAACTAGATAGAAAATTAATTAAAGTTTAATTGAAGTTTCTCAGTAAGCTGTTGGGTCAAGCCATCCCATACAGCGCTGCAATAATCAACGTCAGTGGCTCGATAAGACCTAATTGTATATTTAATTGCAGTGTGCATTGAAGCAAATGGCTTGACCCGCTTAAGAGCACCGTTACTTAATAAGAAGTGCAACTGAAGCATTTCAACTTAAGGCCAACGGCTTAACGTCACCGCCCAACGACGCGATCATCTTAACTGAGACACCATGCAGTTTTTTGAAGACTTTGGTTGTTGGTTCGGCTGGGGTTTGAAGCCACGACCTCCCGCTCGGCAGACCAACTGTAACTGTGAATTATAGAAAATTAATTAAAGTTTAATTGAAGTTTCTCTGTAAGCTGTTGGGTCAAGCTGTCCCATACAGCGCTGCAATAATCGAAATGAGTGGCTCGATAAGATCTTTGTATATTTCAGTTGCAGTGAGCATTAAAACAAATGGCCTGACCCGCTTAAGAGCACCGTTACTTAATAGGAAGTGCAACTGAAGCATTTCAACTAAAGACCAACGGCTTAACGTCACCGCCCAACGACGCGATCATCTTAACTGAGACAAGGTCTTAAATGACAACCAGCATGATCTCATCATGCAGTTTTTTGAAGACTCTGGTTGTTGGTTCGGCTGAGGTTTTAAGCCACGACCTCCCGCTCGGCAGACCAGTGCTCTTCTAACTGAGCTAACCGGGCGGCGTTAATACACTTTGTTATTCTTCAAGAGTTATTCATCCGTCTCTGAACTTGTCTTCTCTTCTCTAGTTCAAGCTAAGGGTTTACTCCTTCCACCGAAAGAAACTTATTAAACATTACTTCATAGATTCAGTTTTGGAAGGAGGACCAATGTTACAAGAAAGAAGGACCCGATCCCTCCGAAATATTGGTAACCAAATATATATATTCCCGACTGTAAAATCAGCCTTGCTTCTTTTGCTCGACTTTAAAGAATGGAGCTACACGGAAGTTGAGTACTTCACGGTCATGCATGAATGTTTTTCTTTGGGTTTCACTTTGCATAAATGTTTTGGGGAGACATTTTCTCTTGCTCGAAATTTTTGTTTTTGGTTTTCCCTACCCTCACCATCACTTTTCTTATGGTCCGTTCCTGTTCCTTTTGGTCGCCACGCTAACGACACGCTAATCATTCGGTAGAGCCCTGGGAACGAGGGGATCAGGAATGAACTGGAAGTCAGCCAAGATTCCATTGCATTCCGTGAAAGAAGCTATAAAAGAACAATCAACATATTAAGACGAAGTTCATCAAACGCTTTCTTCCTCAGATTAGCAGCCTTAGGTAAGAGTTGTATATTACATATAGAATACTTCATAGAAAGTGCGTGGTCATTGATTCAATGCGACCGGGTTGTTGAATTATAAAAAATCTCACTTCCTGCTGTTCAATGGCTATTTGAGTTTGAATTCGAACTTGAAAAGTGCATTGTAATGGTATTTAATACGACCGAGTTGTTGAGGTATGAGAAAGCTCACTCCCTGCGCTTACTCGTGTCTGTAGCTCGTGTTTATATTCGTTCCATGGTTCGTTCTGATGGTTATATTCTGGTTATATAAATACCCAGCCACTTGTTTGCATCTATTTGAATGACAAGCGTGCTCATTGGTATTCCTCGCTCAGCTTTAAAGCACAAATGAAGTGGCCGACTATTCTTAAGGTAGTTGCCCTACCTAATTTTGAGCATTTTTGAAGTCACTATAAAGTGGGATACTACTTTCTTAGGATTACAATTTTCTTTTTGCCACTAGGCATGTCGTGCCAAACCTGTTAATTATTAAGTTCTAGCATTGCCCCCTGGGGGCTATAAATTTAAAAAATGTTTTTTGTGAAAGGAAAATGAAAGTACTTTCTTTTGTTTAGAATCCTGCAAAGATTAGCGAGATGGAAAATCACTAGCTTTAAAAACACAGAAAAAACGATATCTTAAAATTTGCCGCCAAATTTCTGCTTTTTTCTTAAAATTCACCGGAGTTGAGTAATTTGAAACATAAAATGTAGCAAGCCACTGATCGGTTGGTGCTACAAGTTGAACAAAATGGCCAAATTTCACCTTTAAATGTACTATATTTTTCAAGAAAAACGTTCCGGAAGATATGGCCAACCTCTGTTCAGGCAGCATTTTGTCTTAAAACGCTCAAAAATGTTCGGTTAAGTAAAAAATTTAGCAAGCGGGTGTAATGTTTGGTCGCCATCTTGACTTCCCCTGAGGCCATAGTTGCTTGATTTGTCTTTGTTCATGCATAAATTTTTTTCTTTGGGTTTCACTTTGCGTAAATGGTTTTGGGGGGACATTTTCTCTTGCTCAAATTTTTGTTTTTTTCGGTTTTCCCTACCCCCACCATCACTTTTCTTATTGTCCAATGCTGTTCCTTTTGGTCGTCACGCTAACGACACGCTAACCATTGGGTAGAGCCCTGGGAACGAGGGGATCAGGAATGTACTGCAATTAGCCACGATTTCACTGCATTCCGTGAAAAAAGCTATAAAAGAACAATCAACATATTAAGACGAAGTTCATCAAACGCTTTCTTCCTCAGATCAGCAGCCTTAGGTAAGAGTTGTATATTAAATACGGAATACTTCATAGAAAGTGCTTTGTCTTTGTATTTAATACGACGGGGTTGTTGAAGTATGAAATCTCATGACCATTTCCGTCTGTTCCATGGTTATTTGAGTTTGAACTCGAGCTTGAAACGTGCATGATTATGGTATTTTATACGACCGAATTGTTGAGGTATGAGAAAGTTCACTCCCTGCGCTTACTCGTGTCTGCAGCTTGTGTTTATACTCGTTCCATGGTTATATTTAAACACCCGGCCACTTGTTTGCATCTATTTGAATGACAAGCATACTCATTGTTATTCCTCGCTCAGCTTTAAAGCGCAAATGAAGTGGCATTGCCCCCTGGGGGCTATAAATTTAAAAAAATGTTTGTTGTGAAAGCAAAGTAAAAGTACTTTCTTTTGTTTAGAGTCCTGTAAAGATTAACAAGATGGAAAATCACTAGCTTTAAAAACACAGAAAAAGCGATATTTTAAAATTTGCCGCCAAATTTCTCCTTTTCTCTTAAAATTCACCGGAGTTGAGTATAGTAATTTGAAACATTGTGGCAAGCCACTGATTGGTTGGTGCTACAAGTTGAACAAAATGACCAAATGTCACCTTTAAATGTACAAGAAAAACGTTCCGGAACATATGGCTAACTTCTGTTCAGGCAACATTTTTTCATGTCAAGCTCAAAAATATTCCAAAGGGGTGTAATGTTTGGCCACCATCTTGACTTCCCCTGAGGCCATAGTTGCTAGATTTGTCTTCGTTTGAAGCTTTTTTTTTTCAACAAAGATGTTAGTTTTATGCGTTTTCTCCGAACTACGTGGACCTGAATAGCGACATGTGTGAAGCTTTTTTCAGCTCTTTTTTGTCCGTGAATGTGATGATTTCCTGCTGGGTCCTAAACATAGTGAGAGTCAAATTTCACTCCTTTGGCCTCCCGCAATCACTTTCCTTAGGCTACGTGGACCTGAATAGTCTTTTATCCTCCTTGAATGTGATGATTTCCTGCTATGTTTTGGCGCTGTGGGTCCTAAATATGAGAGTCAAATTTCACTCCCTTGGCCTCCCGCAATCACTTTCCTTAGAAATGGAAATAAGAATTTATCTTTTACTTCCGGTAAATCGAGCAACTTTTGAGGCGATATTTACTTTGATGAGGAGGTAAATTGGAAAAGTAAAACTAGATACACATATTTCAGGACCTAATCTTACTGTAGATGGATTTTGGGGGCAAAAAAAAAAATGCTGTACTCTTGCCAGTGGAGATACCTTAAGGGTGCATTCGATTGACCTTATCTGGAATAGTAATACAGGAACAAACGATACTTGATGGGCTCCTGGAATTCATAGAATAACCTAGCTGTTCGAATGATCTGTTTTTTCAATTGCGGAAGAAATGGAAGTATATCAGAGACCTAAAGGAGGGTCCACAATAGGTTTGGCGGGATGCGCTATTTTTTGTGGAGCATCCTCGATAGGGATAGCTTTTGACGTTTCCTTTTATGTATCCTTACATAATAAAATATCGTAACTTAAGTTCTACTCGGGATGTGAGCTTAAAAAGGAGCGGGAAGCGTGAATTTATGATGCCGCGGGAGCGGGATTTCCAATCTTCACTTGGGTTGGGATGTGGGAAACGTAAAACACTGGGTCTTAACGTCTGATGGTACGCGAGTCAGAGTGTTTCTAGTATTTGTATTAGTGTTAGGGTGTTAAGAACAACTTCTGTTTCAGATATCACTTGCCTGGAGTCTCTGAAATTATTCAGTGTCAGTTTTATTCCTGAGTAAAATTTTTTCTTAAAGGATCACTTGTACCTCAAGATGTACCTAACCACAGAAAATCATGAGTCAAAACACATTTCCAATCGAATTTGTTGGTAAGAATTGTTCCTGTGTCAGGTGCTCTTATCAATCTGTGAATATTTTCAGCCGTTAGAGTGGCGGTAATTCTTTTTTGGAATTTTAGTTAATAGAATCAATCCTTGTAAATATAACAGCCTCTTATCCCCCCGTCGAGGGGGAAAACCAATTCAGTCCTAATCATATCATAATGTACAAGTATTTTTATATAAGAAGTATGTAACTTTAATTAACTCCATGCAAAATGGTAATTTTACTACAAGACCAATTATCCTAAGTAACAACACAGTTGAATGTGTAACAACTTATAAATTACTCGGTATTATTATCAGTAATGATTTAAAGTGGAACGAGCATATTGATTACATATCGAAAAAAGCTTCGAAACGCCTGTATGCCCTGAGGATTTTAAAAAAAATTGGGTGTTAATAGAGAGGGTATTCTCAAAGTTTACTTGACAACAATAAGACCTATACTAGAATATGGCGTGCAAGTCTGGCAAGATATTCCTGAATTTCTTTCAAATAAGCTGGAGTCAATTCCAAAAAGGGCACTATATATTATCTATCCATGCCATAGTTGCTTAGATGCCCTTAATACTACACTACCAACTTTAGCAGCTTGAAAGAAAGACAAACTCAGCCCTGCTGTAAATATATTCAGAAGATGACTCAAAATGACCACCCCATCAACTTCCTCAAGCCGAGAACAGCGACAACAGTAGAATTATTGTTTACGCTGATAGGAGTTGTTGCCGGACCCAGCGTTCAGGTTCCTTGATTTCATTCGCTAGTAAATATGTGAATGTGTAAATAGGTATTTAAGATATTTTTATTGTTTCTATGGTAGAAGTAGTGTTAATTATTTGTTGATTGTTAATTTATAGCCCTTTAATTCATTTAATTCTGCAATGTGGCAAATAAACGGTATGTTTATTTATTTATTTATGTTACGAGCGTATTTTTCTCACCATTCTAAATGTATATTTATATTTTTAAGACCACCGCGTCTATTTTGGTACATCAAGTAATACAGGTTATAGGAAGAGCAGTTAGGTTTTAAAAAAGTTACGTCATTCCACCTAGTTAGTGAGAGTCTTCTTATAATTTGTATATTGTATAATAAATTTAAATTACTAGTCTTAGGGCGCCGGACCGGTCATTTCGTAATTGAAATAGGCTTTTTTAAGAAGTTTATTGCATTAGTTGGGAAGCAAATTAGCAAATTGTATTTAGTTTGAAACTTTATACAGTAAAAAGATTGGCCATTCTAAATATACTAAATTTGACTTTTTTTGTAAATAAAGATCTCCCTTTCAATTTAATTTAAATAAGTGTCTAAACAAGTCTAGTTGAACCCTCAATTAGCCATTGAATAAGTCAGGTTGTTAAAGGGGAGAGAGGTTCCAGTCACGAATAACGACCCTATCTTATTATATAAACACCAATGAAATACCAGGTGAGCTCTTGCGCGAAAGCATGATATCTCCACATGTGAAAAAACATGTTACCTTCACACGTGAAAAGATCACCGTTGCTATGGCTACATAATAAATCGCGTTTTTCACAACAAAAAATGTTTTGGTATTTCAGTAGTGTTTATATAATAAATAGAACATTACATGGCCGCTTGGAGATACGAGATTTCCCTTCTCGTGTTAAAGAAACTCGAAGAGAAATTTCGTAATTTCGCAAGGCCGTTTAACTCCTCTACTTCCTTCAAATCACGAATCACGTATCTAACATCCATTACTGCAGAAAATTATCTCCACTTGATTAAAATCAGTTAGTGTCAGGTCTCGTCCGGTTTCAGTTCTCGGTTTTTTCTTGGTGCTGATAAGAGTGCGGGTAAGGCTTTAAAACAATCTTAGAAACGCATCAGCCCAGCCTGAGAAAATGCGTTCCCCCCTCAAGATCAATCTTTGGCATGTTACATTGTGGGTCACTCTATGAATAGATATATTAGCAGCTAAACTCGATTCGGTTTTTTCACGAATACTTTCCGAAAGAACCACGAATCAGGGGCCTTAAAATTAGGTGATCGCGCGTCATGCTAGATCGAGAATTCACGGATCACAGCATTTCGAGCTCACTATATGAAAGTCAAACGGATTTAGTGACACACGACAGGATCGCAAATTAAACCAGCCCAGATCGCTTCAAAATAATAAAAAAAAAAGACAAACAAACAAACAAACACACCAGGACACAAACTATAGCACAAGTAAGTAAGTAAGTAAGTAAGTAAGTAAGTAAGTAAGTAAGTAAGTAAGTAAGTAAGTAAGTAAGTAAGTAAGTAAGTAAGTATCGGTAAGTAAGCATGCGGTCGAATCACGTGGATTTAATACTAAATAAAGCAAAACCTGGTGGGCCTACTAAAGCGTACAGTTGGTAGCAAGAACAAAGAAATTTTCTCTATGCTCTGTGAGTCCTTGGTAATATCGGTCCTAGAATACGCATGCCGAGTATGGTCGCCATCAAAGAGAATGGCTGTCTCTGGTGGAAAGCTGCAAGACAGTTGTTTGGACTACAGGGACCGAGGAGTCCATTTTAAATTGTTGGGGCTACAAAATCTGGCCAATACAAAGAAACATTAAGTTCAGTGTTCTGGCATTTATCTTGTATTTGCGCGCCATCTTATTTACAACCTCAACAAACTGAACAAATATAACATAGACGTCATCACGTGTTAAAGTATCCATCATAGCCAATATGTTAATAAATCTTCTTAAGATTGCCACTTTTTGAAGTTGTCCGCAGTGCCAAAAGTTTCTAGTCTTGCGGTTTTCATTGCGGGAAACAAAATCTTGTGCGACGTCAGCTATAGAGACACTGTCTGGTCTCCACTTGTGACCCACACTGCTAGGTTGCTAAACCTATCGTCACCCATCCTGGATCAATGCCAGTGAGTGAGGATGAACCCTCGTCAGCGGCGCTGGTTACTAAATGGCCTAGAATGACTATTTCGAGTATTGAGTAAAAGTAAAAACGCTAGAGCCCCCATCCAAACAAGATGCAAACGAAATCAAAGTACTCCTTCTTTGTGTGAATCATCAAAGACTGGAACAATTTACCAAACCACCTCTATGTTAACAAATTTAAAATAGGCTATAAAAAAGGTGGATAAACACTTATCGACATAATAGCTCATATTTTAACTGTATATACATTGCATCCTCACAATCCGCCTTTTCTAAAAGGCCGAGAACTGCTAAAATTGGGCTTGATTTAAGGTTATCCACCTCCATAATCAGCTTTACACAGAGGCTGAGCACTTTGTCATGCATGAATTTTTTTCTTTGGGTTTCACTTTGCATGGGGACATTTTCCTTGCTCGAATTTTTGTTTTTCGTTTTTCCCTACCCCAACCATCACTTTTCTTATAGTCCGTTCCCGTTGTTCCTTCTGGTAGCCACGTTTCCACTTCCGACGTCACGCTGTAAACCATTGGCTAGAAAGAGTTTAGGCCCTGGGAACGAGGGGATCAGGAAAGGAAAGGGAAGTCAACCAAGATTCCATTGCATTCCGTGAAAGAAGCTATAAAAGAACAATCAACATTTTCCAGGTTGTAAGACGAAATTCATCAAACGCTTTCTTCCTCAGATCAGCAGCCTTAGGTAAGAGTTGTATATTACATATAGAATACTTCATAGAAAGTGCCTGCAGCTCGTGTTAATACTAGTTCCATGGTTACTAACTTTCGAATATTTTCCCGGCCACTTACTTGCATCTCTTTAGATGCCAAGTATGCTCTTTGTTATTCCTCGTTCAGGTTGAAAGCGCAAAGGAAGTAGCCGAATATTCTTAAGGGTGCATTCATTCGATTGACCTTATCTGGAAGAGGAATACATAGAATAACCGTTCGAATGACCAGTTATTTTAATTGCGGAAGAAGAGGAAGTATATCAGAGACCTTAAGATACGCCGTTTCCTTGTATGGGTATGAGTAGATTACCTGTCCTGTGACTAGCCGTAAATTCGGGCAGACCGCGTTACCTAGGAGAAAGAGCTAGGCTACAGGGGTGAATAATGATCTTATTGCCCGAGGAGGTACCCTAGAATTAAGGTCAGTGGAATATAAGAGCAAAAATCAAATGGGCTTCCAACAACACCTGAAAGAATCCCTGGACCAAAAATTAACTCTCAAAATTCCCCCGTTGAATTGCTGAGTGCCAAGAATTCACTATGGCAAAAGGGAATTCCGGAGACAATAAAGTTGGGCAATAAAAACAATAATCAAGACATCAATGCATTGCTTAAGATACGCAGCCCCAAGGCACTAATTACCCTAAATGCTCAAATTAACCCCCCTCTCCACCCTCCGCCCCTAAAATAGGCACCCCATTCAAGTTAGTACCACTCTTTTAGGCTTTAAATATTATAAATTAATAATACTAAAGAGACACTATCATGTGCACACACAAACAACATGTGTTTTTTCTTAAAACAACAACAGAACTGTCACACTCAGATGCAACAAGATTTTCTTGCATATTCATCTCCGACAGAGTTCCTTTGTTTACATATCTCAAGTAGTATTTTACACTTTTGACAAAGTCTTTCGTTTTATTTAATAAGTGGCTCATGGCACAAAAAGATTTATTGTGATTTTTTCGCTCGCTCGGCTGCATTGCGACCTTGAAAGCTTGTTCTACTTGCTTTACCACTTTTCCCCTGAGAAACTTAATTGTGTCAGAGCTAAACTTATTGCATGCTCAAAATAAATCCAGTAATATTTGCTTGTGTTCTAGGCTCAAACGCTCAAAGGGTATATATAAAAATGCAATCTTTACATGATCAAGGCATCGCAAAGATTAGTCAAACATAATAATTTATTATGATTTCATTGCACTTGTTTTTCTCTACATCAAGGGCCAGCTGTTTGGTTGATAGTTGGTCATATTTGTTAATGTTTTTTACTTTTACTAACATGTTGTTGCAAGATCTTGGCCGATCCATGTCTCGTCCGTTTCTTTGCTGTATCTAAATGAAAGCAATGCTAAAAACTCCCAATTTCACTAAAATCAACAGTTAATGGTCGGGGGTGGAAGCTGAACAATTGGATCACGATTATTCATTGCTTTTTTCTCCAAATTATTCATTATTCATTTCAAATTTTTCCGTGATATTCATTATTCATTTTTTTAGTTTTCGTATCAGTTTTCCTTTCCAAATTTTTTACAATGCAGTTCTAAACATTGTTGATCAAAAGTTTACATTTACGTATACATTCAACCTTATCTTTAGCAAGTACCATTCTATTTTTTCTATAAATGTGGTCAAAATAATGTTATCCTTTTCGATCAATAGACAGTCTATGCAATTACTAGAACGTGATGGACCAAACAACAGCAGCTTAATAACCTTAAGTACTAAAAAATAATAACTAACAAACAAACTATAGCTGAAACGAACACTTTTCATAATAGTAATCGTACGTAATCGGCTTGGTTCACAAGTCGGGCAGGATAGGCTGCTTGCTTGCACGGAACCTGCTATATTGCACCACCTACCAGGTTAATCACTCGGTCGGATTTTAGGACCTGTCTATTGGCAGGTCCAGGTTTCATTGCAACCTCGACGCTGAGTCATTGATTAATTTCCAAATTGTCGAAACATTGTCGAACATTACTATTAATAATAGAGGATTCTTATATTGCAACTTTTTAGACAATTGCATCTATAACTAAAGTAATAGAATCGAATATCTTAATTGTAAGGGGACAGGCTTTCATTTTACTTTCATCTTGAGCCTCTGTCAAACGATATCAACATTTGTTCAACCATTCGCTAACAATTGATGAGAGCCGATGTGAAGGCCGTGTGACATACCACAAGAGTGTAGTGTGGGACTGGAAACATTACTGTCACGACAATGTTTAAGCCGTTTTACGGGAACTGTTCAGGTTCGACGTAACGTGAAATTTTGAGGGTGTACGCAAGCGGGGAACAAAAGTTGTAGCGCCGAAGATGGCCTAGGGGGGTCTGGGGGCATGGTCCCCCAGAACATTTTTAATTTAGGGTCTCGGAAATGCCATTTCCAGCATTTTCCGCAGGACATTTTCTGTAAAAATATGTTCAGTTGTTTATTTTACCCATCTCCAGTGTTGTCGGTAATAAAGTACAGTGTTTAAGGGAAAAAAAGGCCAGTGACGCCATCAGAATCTGATGATTATGGAATAATACTGAAGATCAAAGAAATACTAACACAAGCCTGACACCAATATATGACGAAAAATATATCAGTCATCCCTCGTTTCTCGCGGCTTCGCCGCTCGCGCGTGCTTGCATTCTACCGGGTCCAAAAGAAAAATAAGAGACTACTCGCAGTCAAAACCTTAATGACGCCTTTTCGGTGATCTCGATCTGGACAGAATCATATAATAAAGACAAGACGGTAAGAAATTGATTGTTTGAATATCGTCGAGTATAATATCTTTTAAATGATTACTAATAAGCTGATTAAAAGAACGGTATGTTTGTACTGACCTGTTCTGATTGTGCACTAAACGCCAGTTTTCAGGTGACCAGGAACGCGAGCCGGAAACATTGTCAAGAATGATAAATAGACCTACCGTCGATGAGGATTTATCTTCATTCTCTGCCGGCTTCTTTTTTTCCAATGTTCAAAATCGAATGAAGAAGCGGATTTTAGAAAAGCGATCCAATCATACGAGAATACGGTGGGCGTAAACTGTAGACACACGACACATCGAACTAAAACTGGGTAACCAAAGGTCAAACATCTCAAGTGATTCACATGCAACTTCATGAGGCTGTCAATTACGTGGTATCGGATTAGCTGTAGAAAAAGAACGCTGATTTTCAGGAGTTTTATTTCGAGGTTTGCCGCTTTGGATTTCACTGATTTCGGAAGGATTCCAATGTTTACGATGGGCAGAAAAGTTGAAATTGTTTCTTTCGTCATCCGTTTTTATGGAATCATTCAGCAGCTATGAGTTATTCATTATTCCGAGGCTAGATGGTGTTATTCACAATTCCCGATTTTCTAACTCCAAATATTCATTATTCATTTTCTTTTAAGCCCCGTTATTCATTACTCATTATTCAGCTTCCACCCCCGATAATGGAAACATTGATCTGTAATTTTGAGAAGGTTTAGTGGTGTAACTCAATCGAGCATGATGCAAATATTTTGGAAGGTTCTATTCTCGGCTTGCACTGTCACGCAATGAAAAATAAAAATGCAAACCATTCAACACAGAAGGACTAGAATCTGAGAAATGAAAAAAGATAAATATACAAAAACCCTTGCCAAGAATCAGGTCTGTGAAATATTTCAAATGCGAGATATTGGCAAAAACGGTTT
>BOPM01000042.1:5915-20541 GCA_022179025.1 Porites australiensis
GGTTTTATGTATCGGTTCAGTATGTTGTAAACTGACCAACTGACTGTTTTTGGAAACATATTCGCAGTTCTTTACCTGCTTTTTTAAAAATCACATTCCGCATTACGTGGTAATAATTGTCACATGTGAAACGAAGTACTTTTAGGCACCTTCCCAAAGCCTTCCCGTGCAGCAAATAGACTGCTCCACATATATTAGCTTTATTTTAATGGTCACAATGTTCTGCGTTTTCACTTAATGATAGTCTCTCGCAGGGAAGGTCAAATTATTCGCAAATGAGAGAGGGATAAGTCAACTTTTGTACATGTATATTTATGAAATTCGATTTTAACTTACTATAGTGTTCCTTTGATCCATTGACGGACTGTATCTTTGTATTATTAAATGAAAGCAGAGTGAACTTCGATTGCAAGGCCTTTTTGTTAATTTTTGCTTCCAAGAAGATTCGGAGGGATGGAGAGGGAGTGGAATCGCGAGAGCCACTACTTCCTTTCCCTTCCCTCCCACACAAGCATTTTTGTCTTCGAAGGACACGCTAACATGCAGGCCTGTAGTTATTGTCACGCAACATTTCGTGACAGAGATCAGAGAGACAGAACGATCGCTCTCAGTTGATTTTAGTCTTAACCAAGGCGAACGCCAACGACAAACTCTGTATTCGGCTCTTTTGCACCATGTTTCAACACTGTTGCAAGTTGACATCGGCTTTAAGATATCACGCATTGTTTTTGGTGGGTGCAAGTTATCAACAAACGATGTCGATTTCATTATGTTCAGTGGAGTTATTGACTCGCATGAATGATGAATGCTTCCCTAATGCGAGGTATTTTATTTTTAGTTACCCGAAGTCTTTTGTCTCGGTGACTCAAAATTTAAAAACACGAGAACAGTTTCGACGGGTCACACTATGAGGGCTTTTGTTGTTTTCAAGGGTACCCTGTGGGTACAACAGCGTGACATCTGTTTGACATCTAAAACAAAATATTGCGTGCATGCGTGACGTGTTGAAAACTTATCATAAGTTACTTATTAATTATACTTAATTCACCTTCTATAAAAGTGCGCCTTTCTGTCTCTGTCAGGTGAAGTACAAGTGGTCACGTGATGATAACTTCGCTCCGGAGGTTTCACTTCATTTTCACTGGCCATAATGAGATATGATCCGTTTGTACTTGAGGTGTCGAGGCGCTATTTACAAGCAAATAGTCTGTTTTAAACACTGAGACAGAAGCTTGTGTCTCAGGTCTTTCACTTTTCGTAACTCCTGTTATTTAGGCATTTGTAAATGGAATCACCGCGCATGGCAGTCAGAAGTAGGCAAATTTTGGTACGTTTTCACTGCGAGAAATAAAAAAAGAGAAAGTGCAAATTAATACGTATGCTAGTGACTATCTATATCTTACTCGTTTCTACCGCTTTTTTCTTGCTGGAACCACATCCAAAATGGGCTTTTCAAGCTGTTGCTGTAGAGGAGAAGTGTCTAACGGCTGCCCAAAAACACAAACAGGGCGTTTGTATAAATGGAAATTCAAAATAGTGGCCCAGCTTTACTCAAAGGTACCCAGCATACTAATCCAAAAAGCACTGTTAAAAGGTCGCACCGTCGTTTTTAAGCTTCACCCTTCATTTGGGAAAATTGTAATCATCATGGTTTGTTTATACCTCAAAGAACTTTACCGAGGGTGCTATGTATCGGCAAGTGCACTTTCCCACACTTTTGCGTCAGTAGTTTGAACAAAGGACAAACAGTGGATTGTGGAACTTATTTGGGCGCGAACTTATGTTTGGTCGACATTTTTAAATAATAATTCTCCGACATTTTTCAAGGGTGCTTATCTATTTTGAGCCCTTTCGAGTATCTTTTTTTTTTTAGAGAATAACGACCGTTTGGTATTTAAGTGTGGAAAGAAAATCACGGTGCTGATCCATTTTGAGCCTTTTAATTCTCTATTAATTAAGAAAGAAACACAAACTTTGTCTAATCTGTTATTCATTTCACTTGACCTCCGCTCAATAGTCTTCTTACGACAGTGATTGTAAACAGGCAGTTGTGATGACCAGCAGTTTGTTTCAGTGATCAGCTGAGTAGAAAATCCAACTTCTTTGTAAATGATAGTTATCAATACTGCGAGTGATGTCTCCGTATGATTGCAAATGGCTGTCGTCATAATTCGTATGTGTTTCAAGAATAGGTCACTTGTATTAAGTAAGAGATAAATACCGAGAACGGAGGTATATGGATTAATACTGACGGTGGAGGTATTTATCTGACTTATTTCATGACATTTATTCCTGAAAGATCTTTATAAAATGGAAAACACATGTGTCTGTCTTAATATTATAAAAATTGAACCGAATTTTTTGTCCCTGATTTACCATGATTCAATAGCCACTAGCCAGATGCACGCTCACACCTTCATCGAAAAAAAGTTACAACATTGTGAGATCTTGACTAGGTTTTGAGAAACTTTTTGTGGTGTCCTCAAGGGCGTTTGCTGTGTATTTTTCAGCTTCGGCTTTGTTCAGTTGTTTTGACCATTTTATCGGCGTGTTCGATTATTCGGTAGGTGGGTCCATGCTTTCATGTTATCATGGAGTTCAGGGGAAGGACGCGTTTTATTTAACCCCTAGACGTCGATTCAATCAATCAAAAACTTTATTTCACTTCGAATTTCAAAAAGATAGCATAAACTTATGCTAATATCTCCGTAGGAAAAGCAAAAACAAATAGAAATTAAATGAAAAAGGTAATTAGAGTATAGTAATACTATATATTATGTACAAATTTAAGATAACGCAGACAAGTATTCTGATGACGGTAGGTTTTAAAGGAAACAGCAGATTACATGCGTTAGGTCGTAAAGCATAGTCTCACAATATTTTTTTATACATTTTGTAGTTTGGTATGGAAATTATCCAGTAGGCCACAACGTGCTGGGGGAAACGGTTAAAAGGTTATGCAAAGACGCTGGAATTGAAGGTCAATTCACAAACCATAGCCTGCGTACGACAACAGCAACCGGGCGACTGCAGAAAGAAATTCCAGATAAATTTGTAATGGAGCGTACGGAGCCTAGAGATGTTAGGTCTTTGCAAAAATATCAACGCCCAGATACTTCAAGTAAGAAAGTTCGACTGCTGTGAAGCCGTGTCAGTACCCGAGTCAGTTACTTTTGAAAAGGTGTCAATAAAACTTGAAGTCGAGTAGACGAGGAAGAAGTGAAAGACTGTTCAGAATTTCTGAAGGGATGTAAAGAAGCCGGAACGTTTGCTACTTTGAATAATTGTACTGTCATAGTCTCAAAAGACTTTAAATTGTAACACGTGGGAACAATTTTTCGCGCTAAATCGATTATTTTCGTGGATATTTTGAAAAATAGATTTCATTTTTTGTTTACAGCTTTGTTGGAAATTAAGTTCAAATTGGTCTAGGGGAGGAATTTTATGACGTCAGAAATAGCAAAGTTGAACTGCAATTAATTGCAACGAGAACTTCTATGAGAGTTAATTTCCATTAATCTTTTCGTTTTTGGGTTTGTTTGTATAAAATCCCTCAGTCGAGGGATTTATCTGTATGAGGGCCTGTTTACATGGAGGTGGGGGACCCCAGGTAGGTGAGGTAACCCGCTTTGGTGGGTAACCCGCCTGTCCACATAATCTCTCATTTTAATGTGATCACGTTTACATGATAGGTGGGATGAACCGCTGCATGTTACCTCACCTATCTGGGGTCTCCCATCTTCATATAAACAGGCCCTAAATCCTTCAAACGAGGGATTTATACAGATAAATTCCCAATAGCCCACATTCGATATATTAAAATTCTAACATGACTCCGAGGCTTTCTGGTCCTTTTTTGTTTTGGTTTGGTTTTCTTTGTGCTCAAGTCTCTTCTTGCAATTGCGAGACAATGGAGTCGTGAAAAATTGGCAATTTAAGCCCTAAAGCCTTGGGGTCATGTTAGCATTTTAACATATTGAACGTGGGCTATTAATAGTTATGAATTCAATTCATCAGCCCCGCTCTTCCCTGCTGCGTTATCAAGCCCTCCTCGGACTTTCAGTTTGTTGAATATTCAAGAGGGTTGTACGTTAAATAAAGGTTGTTGAATAACAAAAGAAAAGGTGTGAATCATGAAATAAGGTGTCTTTAGAACCCCCGAAGCAAATTAAAAGTTCATAACTTCACGCATGAACTGTAAATATCCTGTAGGAAAATGAAAGCCAGGATAACTTGTTTAGACAGAGTTCTCGTGATGTACAGGATTAAATTCTGTCCGGCCTTCTGTCGGTTAAGTTAACTGAACATAAGAAAATGAAAGCGTTGTTGTCTGAAGAACCCTCATACCGCAAATAAAAAAGCCAAATAGTTTTTGTTTCGAATGTTAGGAATATGTCTGATACTTTCATCGCATTTCCGCATGCAAACTTTTAGATTTTTCCGATGTGTTTCGTGGAACAGCGTAAATTGTCTGTTAGTCTTATTATGAGCCTGACCAGCCTATGTGTGGTCATGAGAAAAATAACCTGCACGATAAGCGTGTTTGTGGTAGTCGAACCGAAGCATTTTTTTGCAATTTAGCATCTGTAAAGCACGTTAACGGCAAATAACAGTGAGAGATGCTGACGTAATAACGCTCCTTTTTACGTTGGAAACGGCAAACTTAAGTCTGCCGTCACCCTGTAAAATTGTTACATGGTCTAGGGGAGAGTCTTATGCCGCTAGACCTGTTGCGCAAATCTCATGGGTTAAGTTGATGTCTGTGTGACCCGTTGTAATCGACTACTTGCCTAACCTTTACATTAGTTTATAGCTTTTCCCTGGATTTATACTGTTGTTAATCATAGTTAAGTATTGTTTTCTCTCCTATCCTTACCTTTTCCTCCTTTAGCCGCCATACTTCTCTACTCGCCCAACGTACAGTACGTTATACCACAATTGAGTGTGGAGTACAGTTGTTTGCTTTGGTAACGGAATGTTTGCACGCCCAAACAGATTCGATGTTTTGATAGTCAGTCACATCCACCATTAATCCATTCAATTGAAATGTGAAGACACTTGATCGCGTTGTCATAAGTATTTACTTTATTTTCTTGAGTTTTTTTTTGTTGGATTTCGCTATCGTGTTGGATTATTGGATTTCTCTCTGGATGACTTGATAACGTTCGCGACAATGTACTTGCAATCGATTACGTGGCAGCTGTGTTGTCCAAGAACTCTTGTTATCATTGCAAACAACAATGTTTCATTTACGTGATATTAAAGAAAATTTCGAGTCTAACCTTTCTGCTTTTTTTGGTTTTGTGTTTGTTTCTTTTGCTTTTTATAAAACAAAACCCGTTTACGTTATTACTTAGTGCCTGCTTACATGAAGGTGGGGGACCCCAGGTAGGTGAGGTAACACGTGGCAAGTTACCCCACCTGACATATAAACGTGATCACATTAAAATGAGAGATTACATGGACAAGCGGGTTACCTCACCTACCTGGGGTCCCCCACCTCCATGTAAACAGGCCCTTATACGGAAGTAAGGTCAGGTGCCTTAAAACTCTTTATGTGGCGTTTTGTTTCACGTGAAGCTGGGATTTCTACTTTCAGTTTCCGAACGATTTTGAATATTGCTTGGGACAGCAAATTAACGGCGATAATAGGCAGATTTCGACAACGGCTGGATTTGACCGATGGCAGACTTGGCAAGTTGTGTACCGGAAGTCGCGTTCAGTCCTTTCCTCGCGCCTTCTCATTTGGAATTGCATTTTTGTCTTTTACATCAACTGTGTGCTTTCGAAAGGCACGATTAGTGTGTATGTGAAATTAAAGGCTATACGCCTAAATAAACTTGATGTTAGAAAACTGTGCATGAGAACCGAACTCAAGACCTTGCAGTTAAGCGTCAATCGAAATGGAAGTGGCATTAGACAAAAGCAAGGTGTTACAGAGGAAAACGCTAACAACAAATTAACAAATCCGCAATGTGATTTGGAAGAAAAAGTGCATAGTTTACCGCCTTGATATTAACAGAGCTCTCTCGCGCACAGCGGAGCACCATGGGTAAGAAAATTTTGTAACCTGTGCATCCGAGAAATTTTGGTAGTGACGTGACCGTACACCCGCCCGCCCGACTATCCGTCCCCACCACAGGCATACCAATGTAAAAATAACTCAATGAACATACAGGTATGGCAACTTGAGGTTCTTTTGGCGGAAATTGCATAGCCACCAGAGTCTTGTGAAGCAGAGACAACTAAAGAGTCAATAAAGACGAAATTGTTTCTGTATTCGTTTTGTCTAAAGTATTAAGCTTAGATTAATTGTCATGTGTACAAATTTGGAATACAGAGGAGAGAGACACAGAGAAAAAGAGAAAGTACGCGACAGGCCAGCCAGCGAGAAAAAGAGCGACAGACAGAGCGAGAAATAAAAGACAAAGGAGACATTTTTTTGTTGGAAGAACAACATGAAAATTTTGTAGCGGCGGTGGGAAAATAAGAAATGCTAGCGCCCACCAAGGTGAAAATGAGCGGCAGTGAAAAAAAATGAACAAGAACACGCACGACATTTCCTACATAAAACGTGTAACCAGGAAGTTTCTGGAAGTTTCACGCTGTAGTCGTGCAAAATAACGGCAAAGAAGTGTACAAAAAAAGTGTGCTGCACGTACAAAGTTGCTTTTTGGCCAATTAGACCTATTGTTGTTTTTTTTCACCGTTCTCGTTTCCTTCGCTGCTTAGCGTTTCAGGATGATTTTGTTTGAGCAAACTATAAATGTTATCAGAGCTTCTCTTTTAGCCCTGGCTGAATCTATATATTGTTTTTTGTTCGCAAACCAGAATTTTCATGTCACCCTACCTTAAAACCTGGTGTTTGTGGCTAATACTTCTTTAACTGGAGGCCCATAGAGTTTTAAGACGAAGCCATCAAATATTCACTTTGAACTCGACAATTGCCGTTCGTCAAAACAACATAAATTTGTTAATTGTAAATTGAACTTTGATTATTTCAAATTGATACATTGTCTGTTTTAAAAAGCATTTCGTCAGCCTTTCTATGGTAACTTGTCGGCATCTCTATAGCACTCACGCTTTTAAAGGGAGCTAAGCGACATAAATGTGTTAATTTTAGATTGAACTTTAATTATTCTTCATTGAAAATAAAGCGAAAATAAGACGTCAAATTATTTTGTTTTTCATTGAACTGGAAATAGATTCCTTTTGTTCATTTTCAAAACAAAACAAAACATTTTTATTATGAAATGAAAATAAAAATAAAAGAGAAATAAAAGCTGGAGTAAAACTAATTTGTTCACGGCATGCGGTATTTAGCATTTGTTTTTTGGCATCTACTTTTTGGCATACATTGTCTGTTTTAAAAAGCATTTCGTCAGCATTTCTATAGTAACTTGTTGGCATCTCTATAGCACTCACGCATTTAAGGGAGTTAGATCCTTGCCCAAAGCTGCACTTGTTCTGACCTTAGGAATTCAAACCCGACACAGTGTAAGTATCCGATTGCATGTGCACCTGAATATTCTAGAACCTTGTTATCAGTGCAGCATTTCTTTTAATAACGCAAAGATCACCTTAAGCTTATTAACTCTTTTTAGTTGTAAAATAATTTGCTTTCTCATGTAAACATCAACGCCGCTTTACAATTCGAGGACCGTTTTTTGCAGCTAAGGCTCTTTGGTCACTCTTTGGCTTATTTGCTTTTCGCTGAAGGAAATCACATCGTCAGGCTTCGATAGCTCTTTCACACTCTGTCGATCGCATCTTCTCCATATCAAGTAATATCGCGGAACAAATGCGCACAATTCGTCCAAATATACAACAGTGATCCGCGCTCAATTATTTCAACGTCCTTTTAACAATTCCAAGTCCATTTCTTGCATATGATATTGTCACCGGTTCTGTAGAAGTATTTTCTTTTATACAAAACCCATATTCGACTGGCTACTTTTTTATGTGGGGAAAAAATGTACGCCTCACTAGTACCCTCTAGAATATGCCAAACATGTGTGTAGAAGGCACTTTGAACAAAATTAATACTAAGTAAGGGAGGTAAGAGTAAAGTGTATAATTTGACTTAAATGATTAAACTGATAAGAATCGAGTGAGTGAGTGAGTGATCGAGTGCCTCCAAAAGCCCATGGCATGACTATGTCAGTAGTAATAGACGAGGGGTTCTACCAAGTGGTGGAGGTGGTGGAGTGACGTCACAATAGCTCAGGGGATTAAACTGATGAGATTATCATCTAAAAATAGAAAGGTATTCTGTATAACAATCTAGGGAGTTGACGTCATCAAAAAAACGATGAGATCATCATCAAAATAATCAT
Organism: Porites australiensis; assembly: GCA_022179025.1. Taxonomy (NCBI): domain Eukaryota; kingdom Metazoa; phylum Cnidaria; class Anthozoa; order Scleractinia; family Poritidae; genus Porites; species Porites australiensis. The sequence goes on from BOPM01000042.1 coordinate 14,252, forward strand.
TTAATATGCAGTAACTGGTGAGATGACATCATCAGCTTAAATTAGAAAGGGTTTTTTGACATGATCAGCTATTTTCTATAGTCTATGACATCATTATTCATTTTTATCTTTTTAAGATCATATAAATGAATGTTATTATTATTAATTATTATTATCATCCAAAACGGAAATGGGTATTATTCAGTCTTTCATAAGAATAATTAATCATTATCGTATGATCGCGAGGGCGATTGTTCCCCCCTCAAAAGAAATAATGACTCTCAAGAAAACATTTGCGACCTCCCAGGGTCAACAATTTCCGAGCTGAAAGAACTCCATTCTGAAGTATCTCTAAAAGTTAATTTGGGCAGACTGTTGGTGTTCTTGAAATTTGCAGAGGATCTGGAACTGACGCAGGAAGAATGGGGACAATTATATGCTGTTATTTATCCCACTTTAATATATCAAATCTGAGAGCAGTTATATAAGGCGATGATATAGGCAGTAAAATCATTAAAGACTCGAACATTGCGAAGTGATTAGAGCGATGGGTTGTTGTACACCATCGACCACTTCTGGACATCGTTAGTCAGTCAATTATGCGAGTTCGCAAGCTCACCGTTGCACACAAATTAGTACAGCTCTGCAGGAAAAGCCCCAAGAGAGAATCTTCAAGAGACTTATTACCATAAAAGCAATAAAAACATAAAATAACTTAATCCCCTGAGCTATTGTGACGTCACTCCACCACCTCCACCACTTCGTAGAACCCCTCGTCTATTACCACTTACGTCATCCACGAGCTAAAAAACCTCTGTTGCTTTAGCAAACCGTCTATTAAGGCAACCTCGTTCCCAAGGTTCTCTCCTACGGAGAGAGAACCTTGGAGCGAGTTTAGCCTGTCAACACTTAACTAAACGAGGCGCTCATTGGTCCGAGCAGACTAAACCGCAAAACAATGGGAAAGGAATGTATGACAGTTTGAAGCGCATAGGGGCGGGGAGCATTGCGTGACCCCGGCCAGAGCGGCTGCGAGGAAGACTATTGTCTCCCGCCAAAAGTCTCAGGTTTCTTTTTTTTTCTTTTTTGAACGACAGTTCCCAGCCATGAACATATTAATTTTAATTTGTCTATTTTGAACGGCAGTTCCCGGCCATGAACAAATTAGTTTTACTTCTGCTTTTTTTTCACTTTTATTTTAATTTTCATTTCATAATAAAAATGTTTTGTTTTGTTTTGAAATTTAACAAAATGAATCTATTTCCAGTTCAATGAAAAACAAAATGATTTGACGTTTTCCTTTCGCTTTATTTTCAATGCAAAATAATTAAAGTTCAATCTAGAATTAACAAATTTGATGAATGGCAGTTGTCGGCCACCATACACTTCCCCACAAACATTGGGTTAAGCAAGAGTTCAAAATATCAGAGGGTATTTTTTTCTGGGGGCGCGGAGTGGAGGATTTGGGTTTGGTCATAGGTTTTGGACAAAACGAACTCTAGCTTAACTCCACTCGGCCTAGACTCAGGGGTAGTCTGTCGGGTAGCGCTTGAAAACGTTCGCCGCGTCGTTTCTCTTGACCCAATTGAGTGCTCGTGGGTTTCCGAGGATAAGGTATACGGCAGTAAAGAAAAATGTCTGCCACCGTGCAAAAGATGGAGCCATTAAAGCTAGGACTTTTGATGGAAGCAGTAATAAATTTTGAAATCACTCTTCGATTGACGGCTTTCTTTCTTTCTGTCAGAAGAGGAGACAACTTCCTAACGACCATATTTGTTGTCCTGAACGTTGAGGCCTTCACTGTCATCCTCACCTTAAAAGGTCTGTGTTCGAGAAATGCCGGGATAAATCTCTCGCTTAAAAACTCCCAACATTCGAATGTTAAAATTTTGGAACAAAATGAGCCTTGCGCGGAAAAAAAGTCTTCGCTTTTAGAACTCGATCAAGGGGCACACGGTTAGGTTCTGTTGCTCTTCAATTGGAGTGAGAATAGTGGGACAATCGGACAATGTCAGGTTTGGCCTCTAGTACTCTATGCAGATTCGCATCACTGGAAAATGTATGCACTGCTTGCTATAGCTGATGTTAAAACAGTGTCATTGCAGGTTTTTGACCACAGATTTGCAGTCATAGCTACTGAGAGCGCCTGACGTCTTTGTCCCGTATGGGGATAGGGCGAATTAAATCATTTCATGTGTAAATTCATCGTCAAAATATATATATAAGATAAAATAACACTCACTTTGCGTGTCTAGTTTTGAAGTTCATCCTCTTCATCGTTGTCTGTTCTTTAATGAGCATTCTGTTGGTCTCATGTCAGGATTAGTGTTTAAACTCAGGTTCTGTTTTATGCCACGTGTTCCTTGGTGTCTTGAGGTACCGGTTTAACCAACATGGAAGAGACTGAGTCACGCAATGTACTAGCCGCTTAATCCATCATTATCGTTTAAATTGTACTTTCCAGTCGCAGAAGCTGGTGTCTATTCCCGCTTACACATGTATTCTTTAATCCACAGGATGCGCGTGAGTCAACTTAAACCGCAATTTCTTGGTTCCCAACACAAACCAGGTTTTTTGCGGAGTGAACAAATTGAAGGCGCCATCTGACTTAGTCGCGCGTTATATGAACAGTCACTCCATAGAGAAATGCTTGGGAATCATTTTGGCGAGCAGCGGCGACGTGCTTCGGGAAACAATCCCGACAATCCCAGTTCTTTTGTTCCTTATCATCATCGGCTATCAATTCGGCCAGCGAAAATTCCTGATCAAGGACTTAGCCTGCGTCTCAGACACGTGTGGAAATCATGGGGAGCGGGGCCTGGGAACGAGGTTGCTGTACCTTCAAGGAAGGAGGATAATCGCGTCGCGTTCCTCGCGCGTAGTTTTTTTTCGCAGCGACATTGCCCCTGGCGTGACCACTATGCACTTGCTTTGTTTTCGGCTGCTGTAGCTGTTCAAACATGACGGGCAAAATGTCTCGAATTATTGTCATTTTTGACATTTTTTGGACCATATGCTCCCTTTTCCTAAGGAGCACACGCGTGAAGTTTAACTGGCTTCTGAGTAGACAACATGTGCACCTAAAGAAAAAAGGATTTTAGTTGCTGAGACCTTCATAATACAAATTCGCTCAATTTCGAATTAATACCTGAAAAAAGGAATGTAAGTTGCCCCAGACGTCTATAAGCCACAAGGTGCATTAACTTTTTAAAGATAGTATGAGGGATATGTGTACTGAACGAAACTGCTAAACTGACACTGGAACTCAAAGGGACTCGTTAAGTTTTCCTAACTTCCGCCCTGATTCCGTACTCGGTTTTCACTGCGTCTTTACGAAGCCAATCTCTGCCTAGCAGTGTTTTTAGATGTAATAAAACCAGTGGAAAGGCAAATTGACGTCAGAAATTGATTGTTAATAAACGCAATTATTAGGTAATTTTCCCACACTTGTTTTAAAATGGCATCATACATCATGGCTTGTTGGCCGAAAAGTTTGTTTTCAACTTTTTTTTTTCGACGTGCAACCCTGGACAATACCCGGCCTCAAAGCCTTTTTTGTGCTTTTTATTTCAAAAGATCAGGTGATGATAGGTTTCGTAGTAATATGGTTTGGAGTTTTTGTTGAGCACAATCGGTAAGGCCTAAATTCACTTTCACTAGCTTGTTATGCATGTGATTGGATTGTTTTATATAGCGCCTCTTAAAAAAACAATGGTTATTTTGGTGTGAGTGCGTAAGTGTTTGTAAAGAATGTTTCCGTACAGAAAAGCATTGTTTTATCCCAACTGGGCTACATCATCAGTCATTTATGAGACATAGCCGGTTATTTTAAGGATAGGTTGCCATTTCAGGAAAAAAGATTGAATTAGATGTCAAAGAATCCTTCCTAGTATTTAAGATCATTGTTTTTTTTTTAACTTTCAATATTCACATAAACGATTTCCTGCTGTTAGGGTTTTATCCCTTAAAAATGAGATCATGTACTTCTCTACACCAAAACCTCCTAAGCAATACACTCTCCTTATTTATTGAAATTAATAGTATATCACTTATAAGAAACTATTATTAAAAAAATGCACTTTGCTTGAGCGTCAATGTATTTAGCGCGAAAGTACTAATTGGGGACACTATTTTCACGTCTCCTACTGGAGAGGAGACTGCCATTTTACGTGGTCATCCGAGTGTCTGCTGAAAATTAAAAATAAGCTGAAAAGCAGTTGTTTTTACAAATAAAGTCGGGAAGAATTCTCCTTATTTTGTGGGCGTTTTTAATAAAACAATTATCCCACTCTCGCTTGTTGGATATGAGATGATTATAGCCAACTCATGTCCAACGTGCACTCGTGGAATATTATTAATTGACACTATGTCATAATATCTATGTATACTGTTCTGATCTTCATGGACTTCTGTACGGGTAAAAAACTCCTGGCCTCAGTTGTTCGAAAGGTGGATAGCACTCTCCACCGATAAATCGCTATCCAGTGGATAGGGTAATTGTTTGTTCCTCTAATAAGTATCCACTAGATAGTGATTTATCCGATAGATAGTGCTATCCAACGTTTCAACAACCCGGGTCTGGATTTATCGTATTTACCTACCACAATACGTCGAATGTGCTAAACATGCATCCCCATACTTTGTTTCGCTTGCACCCTTTTGTGTTCGAGTTTTTCTTTCAAGGAAGTGAGGTCTTTCTCTCTGGGTCTTAGCAAGGCTACAAGATAACAGAGATTAGAAGTTTTTAAATTTGATATTGCGTCTTTTTAAACGGGACGGGTGTCTTTGTGTACTGTTACGCAAGATTCGCTGATATTGTCCATTAGTGTCCATTAGAGATAATTTCCACGAAAACTAAAGTGTTTAAATTTTAATGGTCGTTTCCTAGTAAAGACAGTCTTGAGGGAAACAATTAGCATTTTTTTGTTTTGTTTCTTTTCTTATTTCTCTTTAATTTTCAAGAGGTCTTACAAAACATTACTTTCGACGTAACAAATGCCAGCCAGATTGAGAGGAAAAATGTTTTCAAAATAGAAAAGTAAACATCTTTCTTCTCTCTAGAAATTTTCGCTGGACGAAGGTAACTTTGTAGAGAATGAGCTAGATCATTCTCTCTTGCTAACCATGCAGTCGCAGCTGGTAGAAAGCTAAATAGCTGGACTTTTTTATTACTATGAGCATAGGCCAGGCGTTTAATTTCTCTTTTGGCAGCAGTTTAAGTTAAAGTTGCAAAATTCATTCTGTTAAGTTGAAATGCCAAGTGCTGCTGAAGAGGGTGACACTAGAGGGTTTCGTGCACAGTCTCAATGCAGTGCATCTAACCATAACTCGTTTCAGGAGTGAAATTTTAAATACTTGCAGATTTATTCGTAAACATATACTTCGGTAACATGAAATCTACGAAACAATATGAAGTCCACAGCAAAGGAAACGTCAAACGTCAAGTGATGGGTTTAGTGAGCAAAACAACGACTCTGCACGTGCTTCACGCTTTTCTGTCAATTTGTTTACCGTCCCTGCACAGCTATGACGTGAAATGACCAAGTTTCAATGTCTATTGAAAACGTGAACGGTTAGGCGATAAATTTGCTCTAAATCCCTGAAACGTCTTGGAAACTACAATTTCGTTGGGTTTTGATGACATTTATCCTATAGAGCATGAATTTTTCGTTAATTCAGGCCGTGGGGTGTAAAACATGAGTAAGTAACCAACTGATAACTATAACAGGCAGGTAATAGTATCTGACTGCTGAACACATGCCGTCCTTGGGAAATTTTAGCCTGCGTGGAAGACACAAAAAGGGGAGGGGGAGGGAGAAAAGCGCGAAGGGGAAAAGGGAAGGGAGCGCCTGCTATAAGAGCCGGTGTGCTGTCGCACTTTGTAATAAAAAAAGCTGTCGCACTTTGTAATAACACTTGTCGCACTTTGTAATAAACTTGAAATAGATGGTCGGAGGACAAGTTAACCCAGTAATAAGTGTCATCATCGACAACAACAACAACGACAATAATAATGATTATAATAATAATAATAATAATAATAATAATATAATAATAATAATAAAGTAAAAACTTGCAAGAGGTGACAGGCCGCACATCTTCACCGGCGTGAAGCCTTGGAAAACCTTTTACATATTGCTCCATTGAGGAGAACTCTTTCAGGGATCTTACAGTTTAATATTTGAACCACGATATAGCTTATATATAGCGGACCAAGATACGGCTCGGTACAGTTTATGTTCAGCAAGGGAAAATTGTGTAAGTTGAGCAGAACCTTTAAAATGTACAACAGACAATTTGTTCAGTTCGCG
>BOPM01000042.1:21699-40818 GCA_022179025.1 Porites australiensis
AGCGCCAAGTTGGAGTCCTGGGACCAGTTTGTGATACTTGCAAGAGTCTCATTCATGTCCACAGCTCTTGAGTCTAACTCCTTGACATTAGAATGGCTGTACAGTGAGGTGTCGTCCGCATACTGGACGCATTCCATCGATGGTGGAGTGACCTCGTGTAGATCTGATACGTATAAGTTAAAAATCATCGGTCCCAGGATGGACCCCTGTGGAACGCCATACTGGGACGACTGGTACGAGGACTTCCTATCGTCGATCTGCACGAGACCAATCACAAGTGGGGCGCTTCTCAGCATGGTCCGAACTTTAATAATTACTTTGTTTACTGGAAATTGTCAAGACGAGACGCTTTTTTCAAGTGATATCATAATCGAGCGAAATTACATTTTTACCGTTCTTGCTCCCGCACCAAACACGACAAACATAGACTACGAGCAGTCTCTCTTTTCTTACTGCTCGCAGTCTACGACAAACAATGATCATTTTCGTGTGAATACACAAAATCTTTGTTCCTACTTCATCAAACACAATGGTCATAAAGAACAGACAAGTCGCCAGCTTGAGACCCGAATAATTAAAGGAGAATTATAAACAATTGTCTAAAAGCTCAAAGGATAGTTCCGCTCTCTCTTTACAAACCATTTAGAAGTTCATTCAAGACGGTATACGTTTTTGCGGAAAAAGCGGTCTTATGAATATCGTAGACATATTAAATTCTGCAAGCATGAATATCGGCTTTGCAAATGTTTGGCAAGAATCCGGGAATGGCCTTGAATGGCCGCTCGGTGTTTAAACAAATCCAGTATACAAAACCTCCTGAGCATCTCTGCCTGATAAACAAGCTATTACAGTTGATTATAGTTCGGGTTTTGACGTGAAGTTGCTACATAATTGAGGTAATTTTGATCTTCCAAAGCGTATGCCAGAAGAACACATTTGCTTGATGCCTGCATCATGTTTGTCTCTCATTAATACACACCAGGGTACACGCAATAAGTTACTCATTACAGCTAAGCCAGTCAGGAATTTGTGGACGCTAACGTCCACAGCAATGAGCAAAAGGGGGTTCTTAAAGTAGGCGTCCCCTACCCTTTCTCCCCAATCCCTCTCCATTTTCCCCTTCCTCCCTACCCCTTCTCGACTCCTGCTACGCAGGCTCGCCGCGCGTGACAGGATAGGTGGGGGTTTTTGGCCTTTCCAAAGGCACGACTGGACAAAATGGGCCATCACAGCTGTCTTTTCAGTTTATTTGTCGCATGCAACGACTTTTCCGATGCTTGATCTTACGTCTTTTGTTTACTGATGCTAGAGGTGAGCTTTGGGAGTTAAAGGTCTTTAGCGGCATGCAGCGGAAATTGGAATGGCCTGTATATCGTAATTTGGGGTGCACAGACAGACATCGCCTTGCACCAAGAGTAGCCTGGGCGCGAATGATCTGGCGTTTCGACAGCCTGGGAAGCCTGGGTACAAACTTGGTTTTCATGGCCGGCATGCCGGGCATGCTGATTTTCTGCGAGAGTTGGATTTCATGCCTGCCCATGCCTGGCATGCTCGGCATGCCGATTTTGGTCCTGCGTTTGTTGGGAAAGCCTGGGTCTATCAAAAGTCTGTTACCATTTACCCAAATTTTCCGGAAAAACCGGTTGGAAAGTAAATGGAGCACGACTTTTTGAGTCGTTTAGCAGAAAATTTCCGGGAACAACGGAACATCTGAAAAGGTAGTCCTGTTTTTTCTGTACGGAATTTGCCAAATTGAAATTCGCGTTCCATTTCTTCAAAGCCATCTTTGATACCGGTTTCAGGTCTTCGCGGTCGTTTTTCGGTAAATGCAGGAGCTGATTTGTACAAATGGTAAACGCGATTTCGGGACAAAACTTACCGGTCCTGAATTTTACGTACCATTTGCCCAAACTGTGGACCGACTGGTTTGCCCATGTAAATGGTAAACAACCGTAGTGTCATTGCAATCAATTTGGGTTAGTAATTCAAAAAAGAGAGATTGTAGGATAAACCAAGGTGGAGAATGTACTTTCACAAATACTTTATTATGATATTCACAGTCAAGAGAGAGTGACACCGAAAAAAAAACCGCTCTTTAGTCAAATCGACCTTTAGTTCGACTGTGATAAATTGTGTAACAGCTTACATATACTTCTTTACTTTTTTTTTCATTTTGGTAGGATTTTTACAGAGGTGACTGAATCAAATTAAGTCCATTTGGCCAAGACTGAAGGAGACTGCTAGAGTTTGCTACCACGTCTACGCTATGCGTAAAATTCTATCGTTAGATCGGAAAGATGACCAACATTAGTTTCTCTCCTGTTGAAGGTTTTCCTCTTTCAATGGTATTTATGCGTGGAGTAAGGAAAAACAAAGAATCACTGCTTATGTTGGAATTTACACATGTGGATTTAATGGCTAGATGAATAATTTATTTGGGCGGTGAAAAGTATGCGAAGTAACTGGGTCCACCTTTATATTGTCACAGTTGCCACCAAGATAAGTAAAAAGGACTGGTATTCTGCCTAAATTAAGACACGTACTTTGTACCTTTGCACCCTGCACTCACAACACGTTACTTGACCTATGGTCTTATCTCTCGGGGAAAGGCCTGTAAAACGTATCTAGACAAAATACTTATCCTACAAAAACGTGCTCTACGCTTAATATATTCTGCAATCAGACAAGATCATGCTATTCCTTTATTCGTAAAAGCTAAAGTACTGCCTTATATTGATAGCTATTAAATCAACTATCTAAGCTAGTCAGTGATGCCGGCTCCATTTAGTGAAGACCTTCGATGGCGGGTTATATGGTTTTGTCCATGTTTTTCAGCATTCAGTTGCAGAGGCGTCATTCTGAAAGAACAGCTGAGCGCCATATTTCTAAATTTCTTGTGACTGGCGATGTAAAGTCCGAGACAATAGGCCGTTCATACTAGGAAACGAGGAACGTCTTTCAATTGAAAAAAGCGTGAATTTCTTTTGTCTTTGGAGTCAAGAACACTCAGACAAACGTTGATAGTTGGTGTATTCATTTCCACGCAAGGTGAACGCAACTTATGAAATTTTACATATCAAATAGCGTAACCACAGTTCCTTTCGGTCGTACAAGCTCCGTTACATTTGCCGTTCGCCAGTCTCTCCGACAACCTTTTTTTGAAGTAGCTGTATACAAAAGAATGCGTTCTCTCGTGTTGGCGCAAAGATATGGAAGAAGATATGTTCTCCATTTACACGAGTGAATTGTTTGCCATAATCAGTCACCACTCGCCTTCGATACACTGTTATGCAGATGACACGCAATTGTATCTTGCGTTCAAACCTGTCGACACTGCTGTCCAGGACACTGCTGCCTCAGCTATGGAGGGAAGTTTGCGGGACATCTGACAATGGATAATTAAGGACAAACTTATGATAAACGATGAGAAGACATAGTTTATGGTGATTGGAACTAAGGCACGGCTTAGTAAAGTCCACCAGTGAATCAGTGATTATTCCCCGAAAGACGAAGCCATTAGAAACTTAAGAGTTTGGCTTGATAGCACTTTTAGTATGTGCTCACACGTTACCAGAACTTGTAAAAATGCTTTTTACTACCTTCACAATATAAGGCGCATTAAAAAGGACCTAAACCAATAATCGACTGAAAGGTTAATACACGCGTTTGTCACCAGCAGACTCAACCTCGTCCCCAGGGCTTTTCCCATTTTTTTTAGGGAAAAGCCCTGGGGACGAGGTTGCAGCAGACTTGGCTATTGCAACAGTATCACCAATATCACCGTTCGGTCTTGGCTTAAAGGGTTTTTGCTTTTCTTCCGACCACGTTTTTTGAAATAGCTGTATACAGTTTCAATATTCCATTGTAAGGTGCATTTGAGACCAAGACGAATCCTGACGAATGGTATGCCAAAATGGAGGCACATTTGAACGTTTCCAGAAATTTCTAAAACAATCATGTTGTGTTCAGAGCAAAAAAGGTTGTAGTACCGGTAATTTGTGGTTTCAATTAACAGTCATTATGGACGCCTGAATGGAGAGGCCTTTTCTGTTCCCAGATTTGTGCTGCGACCTGAAGCTAAGTTAGGTTCCTTGGAAAAATGCACTAGGAATCGGCGCAGTGATTCCAGCCACTCTTTCTTCAGCTCTTTTAAAAACCATAATCACATCAGAAATTAGGACTGGATAAAGATCAGATGATATGATACACATCAAGCCGGATGCAAATCTCATGTTGCGATACCATATCTAAATATATTCAAAGAATTTTATAATTATCACTTCAAGAAATAAATCTCGATTATGGCAGCACTTGGCATATGCTTCATAAAACGCTCCGATCCATGCTTATAATGCTAGAAAGCAGTTTTTGAGGCTGTGCCTTCACAGAATCATCCCTATATCGAATCGTGCCTAAAGGCGAAAGGCAACGTTTGTTAATGACAAATGTTCGTGCACTTTCAAACAAAGAGCTACGGTATTCTATAGGGCCGTCGTACCGACACAAGAGCCAATCCATGGATGGATAATTGTGACATGGATTCCTCTTTCATTTCGCCGCAAAAAATCGCATACCAGTAAATGCTTCTGTAAATCGTGAGGTCAAGCGTTTTGGCTCATGGTTGGTTGATTGAGTTGTCGTGTCACGCATGCGGAGAAGTTAATCATGTGCAACTGAGACCTTCGAAAATATTTACTGGAGCTAAAATGTGTTTATTGTAAGGCTCATGGTTCTTCTTTAACAGTACACAGTATAACGCCTTTGCAGGAGTTGAAAAGACCAGTTTGCAGGTTTTTTTCTCGATCTTTATCACTACAACGGAGAATGACTGGAGTACGACGTGGACACTAAGGCTCTTCAGATTTTAAATGGAGGCTGTAATGACTGTAGTACATCTGAGTTATTCAGTGTTTCTACTTTGTACAAAATCCATCACTGCGTTGTTTAGCAAAACGATCAAAGGAGTTTAGTCACCCTTACCATAAAGCTTTTCTCCGTCGACTTATCTCACTTCACGTAGCAGAAACATGGCAAGCTTTGAGAGGTGCCACCACCTGGAACTCGTTTTGCCAACATAAAGAGAAACTGCAAGGTATATATTATGTATATAAATATATATATATACAAACGAGTTGATTTGCAGAACCGCTTTCAGAGTGCTCAATAGTGAAACTAGAGCGTGATTATAATAGGACAAGTAAATCAACAGTAGACTTGACTTGGCATTTTATTACTATTTAGTTTCGTACTACTCAACTAGAGTAGTACTCATCAGATAAAATTGCCAAATATAAATATGTGGCACGAAGGCTTCTTAAACGTGCACGTTACGATTAGAAGTGGTAGCAAACGCTACCTCTGACTGCTTTCATTATCAGATAATCTGTTTGGTCAAATTTCGTGACTGATCCCTGATGAATAAGTCCTTCGGAACAGAAAGGTGTATTCACTTTAGGGAGATAAACTTACTTACTACTTTTGACTGCAGCCTGGCATAGGGATCTCCAACCCAAAAAAACCTGCTTGCTATAATGCATTTCATTCTATCAAACTATTTATTACACCAGTTCTGTTGTTAGATCTTTAAATTTTGTGTTGCTGATACCGTAGAGGTCGCGGACAGTTTTCCCAGAATAGAGCACTAAAGCGGAGTCAGCGCAAGGACCGCAAAGTTGCTAACTACTATCGACAAAAAACCAGTGACTTTAATCTAAGTTCCATCTTCCATTCATTTAATTCTCAAAATACCTCTGCTTCCTTACTTAGAAGAACAGAAGGCATTTGATGCTTATACGAGTTACGCGCGGGCTGATGTACACGGGTACATGTGGTGTTCAACAGAGTTATTTGTTTTATAGAACTAGCAATGTACGCAGCATTGTACCGCCAAGATAACTTTCGGGGACTTGAATTGCCGAAGAAACACACATGGTCTTGATTTTGTCTTTTTTTCTTTCAACATGTATTAAAAAATGACGGAAAACCTCAAACCAGGGAGACCCACAGGTACAGTCCATCCTGTGAAATTTCGCCACATAATCATTAGTAAGTGAAAATTAAAGTAAATTAATTATATCAGTGCTACAAGAGTTTCATCCGCACGCGACAGTGTTACAAAAGGTGGTTTCTAAGAAGAAAGCTAGAAAGTTGCACTACTTTGTGGTAGTCAGTTGCCACAATCATAGTAGACTACTATTTTTTCCACAATGCAAGCGTGAGACCCGCAGTGTTTGGTTTTCATGTACGTTGACATCGTGGATTGTTAGGTATTCAATAAAGCTTTTCAAGCTACAATGTAGCCAGATATTCAAGCAAGCCACTCGCCAACATGTCCAGTTTACGTAAAGTAGAAAGTACTGATTAGATATTTAACTACACTCTAAAACTCGAATTAAATCAATTGAACATATTCACAATCCCGATTCTTCGGATATCCGTAGGCTGATCAAGCTCTGAGATCCACAAAGAAAACTGTCAGTGGCAAAGTCTCTGTCAACATGACCTTGCATTCTTTTCCGTGATATGAGACAGAAGTTAGTTTACTGGTTTACTCTGTGTTATACAAATTATTAAGTCGAGCCCACCTGCTGTTTTCTGTGCTATAATCGTTCGCGCGAGTCAAACAGGCGTTTTTTGTTTAAGTTGATATTGTTACGATATTGATTTTGATTTGATGGTGTTATTGATTCAGTGGGTTTTACAAAATTATAAAGTCTATATTTTAGTTATTTTCTTGCGTTACATGTTTCTCGAGCTCGTTCTATCGAAGCACTTTCACAGTTCTTGCTCTGCTTGGGTGCATGATTAATCTCCACGATATGATGCCCACGAACGATTTCAACCTAATGTGCCTTTTGTTATAAGCTACATACATACGTACGAACGTAGTTTATTCGTCTTAAAAAGGCTGTTCAGAATAAAGATAAAATCAATAATTAATGTATATAATGCAAACAGAAAAAAATGAGTCTGGTGCACACCCAGTCATACATTTAAAAGCCATTATCGTATGACGGTAGAAGGGATGCTGGTAGTCACTGCAAATCTTTAAGTATAGGAGAAATATGATCATATTTCCTTGTGTTGCTAACGATACGGAGCACAAAATTTTGCACAGCTTAGATCCTATTCAGGTTGTGTTCAGAGCTGTTGCTCCAGACATTACAACAGTAATATAGCTTGCTGAAAACTAAAGCATCTATTATAATGGTTAAACTGTTCGTGTCGAAAGCGTGTTTAACTCGATCGGCTCGCCATGCAGCTCAACACTGTTAGACTGCTTGCAGTCCACCTTCTCTCTTAAAATCCGTCTAGTTCTTATCTCAGCAAGCGCGATTGCAAACCACGATGTTACGCGCTCGCGGCTTCGCTGCTCGCGCTCTTGGGTTTTGCGTCAGTAACTTGGCAAAGAAAAATAAGTGACTGCTCACACTCTAGGACACTTTCGAAGCAACGTGATCGTTATATGTCAGGCTGGGATCTAAGACAACTCCCAGGTCCTTAGCACAGGCGACTAGTTTTAAACCTTCCTTTCTCCATATAAGGTTACACGGAAATCCTGTGACCATCGCTCTGCTGCCAAAGATAAGGAGTTTTGTTACCCCCGCAGAGATTTCGCCCAGAAGGCGAAATCCCTAGGAGGCACTCTAGTATTAAGGGAAGTACTTACAGTTGAAATATAAAGTCAGTATGCCAGAAAAAATCTCGATTTGCCTGAACAGGGCCCGCGAGGGATCGGTGGGTAATGATGACGTTTCTATTGTTTGCGCCCGCATGTACGAAATGGTTAGGATGACATAAAGACAGAAAATCCCGAAGGGACATTTCTTGTGTAGTCATACTTCGATACTCCTTTGCGTTACTTGTTATATCAGTGACATTCTGTGTAGCAGTTGTTTTGAAAGTTATGGACCAAAAGACCCTCGTTAAGCGCAGATGAAGTTATAAGGGGCGTATAACTATGTATATATAAACACTTGGAGAGTTTGCCAGACACGAGTTCAAAAATCTTTGATTGGAAACCTTGCCAGACGCTGGTTCTCTCTCTTTGACCGGAGAAAGACTCAGCCCCAAACAAGCAAGACGAGTGAACAACGGCTACAATAATTGTAGCTTATCACTGGCAGAACGATGGACGATTACAGAAATTCACCGACAATCAAAATCTGTGCTGACTTATTCCCTGCTCACAGATGTCCTTCCGCTATAAAGTTTAAAATAAGACAAGAATGCGCGAGCGTGAATTGATCAAACGTCCTTTTAATTTCTAAGCCTTACTTTCCGGCACATAAAATGAACTGAATGTAAAAAGTGAAAGAGAAATAGCGAAATATTCAACTTCTAATTAAACTTTTTCTTATGGTTTCGAATAAACTATTCTCGAAACTGAGAATGTTTTGATCAAAGCTGTGTAAATCGAACTGACACTGTGCATGGAACCTTGCGTTTCCTGAATTTATCTCACTTATTGTATGGAATATGTGTGAAAATCTTCATTCATTATGAATCGGTATATTTCAAAGAGCTACACAAAGAGCAAGAATACTATTGACCGACAATATACAGAGCGGTGGCAGCTGTAGTGTCAACTATTACTAGTTTTATCAGGGTTTATAAGGAATTGATTTGTAAAGGTCCAGTTGCAAATTCTTCTTAAGTCTTCATCTAATTTAGCGATGGCATTCGCCTGATCCTGTAGGTTGAAATTTAGTATCGTGGGGAGAGCTGTGTTTTGGAATACTCGGAAGATCGTTGGTGTAGATACTGAAAAGGAGTGGACCCACAATGCTTCCTTGTGGCACTCAACAAGTCGTGAGGAGGTGGTCTGGGATAGCATTATTATAACAACTTGGTAACGTGACTGGAGATAGCTGCGAAACCACTCGATAGCAGGAGCTGACAATCCCATATAATGAAGCTTAGTCATAAGAAATTGATGATTAATGCTATCAAATGCTTTGCTCATGTCAAGGAGTACAGTGGCGTTCACCTGTTTCTTATCTATGGTTTCAAGGATAACGTCGGTTGTTTGTATGATGGTTGTCTCAGTGGAGTTTCACTTCTTATTGCCGCACTGCTTAGGTGTCAAGCGTCGGTTCGCCCGGTTAAGTAGGAAGTTAGCTTGCCATGAGCGACTCTCTCACAAATCTTTGAAAGAACGGGCAGAAATGAAATAGAACTATAATTTTTAGGAATTTGAGAGCCGGACTTGAGATGGCAGGAAGGCAGTCTTTAATAACGCAGAGTGGGATTTTATCTTTTCCAGGGTACTTATTATTTGCCATGGATTTGACGATCTTTTCTACTTGATTGATATTTACATTAGCATCAAAAAAAAATTGTTCAGACACGGGATACTCCCGGGGGACAAACGAGCTAACGTGTGCTTCACACTGGAACTGCTCAGCCAAGGTGCTGATTTTCTGAATTTTGTTCTTGCCGAAGTTAACAAAGAGATTAGTGAATTCATTAGCACGATGTTTTATGTCCTTTGAGAAGAATCTCTGGGAAGGAGACTTTTTTGAGATGCAACTGCGAATTGCTTTTCACATGGTATTGGTGTTGTTTTTGTTACATTTAATTTGTTGTGCCAAAAATTCCTTTTCGGCCAAGCGAGTTTGCTGTTTTACCTCTTGGCATAGGCTCTTGTAGTTAGACCAAGCCAGTGGATCTTTGGTTTGTTTAAACTTTGTTTTAACTTACAGTCAGCTCTTGTTGCCATAACTCCGACGCGAATCTCCTCGGTAATATAGAGATTCGGTCGTCCACGCAGACGAATAGTTTTTAAAGGTGCGTGTTCATCCAATGTTTCATTAAACCATTAATTAAAGGCGTGAAGTTGATTATCGGAATCATCGAAGCTATCCAGAACTGACCAAGGTGCACAAATAATATCTTTCAAAAAATTCTCTGAAGAGCACAAAGTAATTTTTGAAGGTCCTGGTGGTTACAAACGTAGCTGGGGTTCGCTGCTTTTTCAGCCTTAGTGTAACATATTAAACAAGATCGTGGTCACTTATTGATGGCGATAGGACTTAAGCCTCCATGACTTACTTCGTGCTTGAAACAAGAATTATATCTATTAGAGAGATCGTTGAATCCGTTACGCGAGTTGGCTGAGTGATTATCTGGTTTAAATTGTGTGTAAGGCAGAAGTTCATATAAGTACTTTAGAATCAGGTAGGACAGTCTGCAACAGTTTGCAGTTCGTATCCCCAAGAAATAGATTGGTTTATTTAGAAGGGATGCAGAAATTAAGTTCACACCGAGGTCGGTGTCGAGAGAAGTAATTTACGATCCCGGAGGCCGGTAGGTCGTGCAAATAAGAAACGATTTTAAATTCCGCATTTGACCCTTTATCCACAGCTGGTGGAGATCAGTGTACCATATTCCAGAAATTTCGCTGAGAGCCTTAACCTTGAAACTTTGCCGTATGTAAGTGCATACTCCTCCACCTCTCTTATTTTGGCGATCAATTCTATAAACGTCATAGCCAGTATTTCGACTTCCAGGTTCGATTAAGTATGGTCCAAGCACGTCTCGGAGATTGTAAACACGTCGGAGTTGTTGGAGGTAACGGTGTCCTTTACCTGAATAAAGTGTTCTCTATTCTTAAGCGAGCGTACACTGAGGTGTGCGATTTGAATCTGGTACGTGTACCGAAGATAGCGGAGTAATTCTCCAGGCTATTCCACCGTGGGTAAAATTGTGACAGACTCCAACAGAAAGTAAAAAGGTCTACGCGAAAAGCAAACGAGGTTCGATAGAACTTGAGACACGCAAGTAGATAATTAGTAACTGACAGAATCGAGGGTTGCAGATGTGTAAACCGAACGTGAACAGCCAAACAACTTTATTCTAAACAAAAACAACGGCCGACGTCGTGGAAATGCTGTACCGTTCTCATTAGTTTCGGGCTGACCATAGGGCTTTCATCCTCCCTGCAGGCATTTCAATCACGAGAAGAGTCGTTTCTTAGTAATAAAATAACTTCACCTATAATAATGGAGAACGACAAAGACATTGCTACGTTCTTGCTCTCTAAAACCTGAATCACCATCCTTGTGTCACTACTGCTGCACAATATGCCGGCCTTTCATACGCAGCCAGAAGCCAGAGCCCGCTAAATGGCCTCACCCGTCCTCGTCCCCAAGGAGGCAACCAGCAACACTATTGTGTTATGAGTTTCTGCTCATACTGTGTCGCTAAAGGGAGCCCATATAATTTGCTTGTATCACTCTCTATTTTAATGAAGCTAAGACCTTCTGTTTAGACCATGTCTGACAAACCACATGGTATCACTCGGTATGACTGTAAGCAGGTAATCGGCTCCTGCTACATGCCCATACCCAACGAAGAGGTGCAGCGACATTAGGAAAACACTGGAAGCCTTTATCCTGACAACTGGAAAAGAATGGAAAACTGACCCCATACGAGTACCTTGTTAGTTCTTCCACTCTCTTTTTTGGCGTCTCGCTCGGTCTCGGTTCCATTTCAGTTTCCTGTTATTGCTTAGTATCAGGTATACGGGCCGGGCTGCAAGAAATTTTTAATTTGTCGGCAAGAAATTGTCTTAATCACCACGCAACTGGTACCTGTGATATCTGGGGTACCACGGGGTTCCCTTTTGGGCGCACTACTTTTCCTGGTGTACGCAAATGACATGCCTAGATACATTCAGTATGGGTCTAGCATTGCCCTGTTCACAGACGACAGCAAGCTCTTCCGCCCTACTGACTGTAAATTCTGCCGTCTCACTGTTGCCGGACCTGGACTGTTTACAATACTGGAGCACTGATCATGGCATTAAGTTCAACACCGCCAAATGTTAAGTCTGACTTACATATGACCAGGCAGAAAGAGATCTTGTCGACGACCCCAACACAGCTTGTATCTCTCTGGCCACAACTTGGCGGTCTGTCACTGAAGTCTCCGACCTTCATGAGGTGGCTGCGACTGATCAATTGTCTTCGGCCACTAATTGCAACAGAGTTCCCGGTCTAGTGAAGCGCGTATGCGATCATAACATAAAATAACATGACTTTACTTAAGTGTCGTTTTGTTTAGCTAATACAAGCCAGTTGGGGACACCAAGTTAATTATATTAAATCTGGGTGTATGTAAATCTTTATTTCTTAAGTGATACTTGGATAACTTAAGGTGGCTCCCGTCGTAATACAGGCGCATTAAGTAATGAACGAACTTTTCGTCATAACTTTTTGGTTGTTAACTCGATGGCTCCGAAACTTTGCAAAGAACAACAGATATCATTCGGTAATAATGTGAAGTATTCCAATTTCATTGCTGGTGATATGTTTTTGCGAAATGAGCACTAAAAATGACTTTACTTTTTAAAAAAATAAAATCTAGTGAAAAATTTTGCTGATATTTTTTTATGTCTGGTATTGGCTTTTGTCGATATAATAAATATGCCAGAGAAATTTCAGACAAATCATTGGAACAGAAGTTCGCAACAAAAAGTCGCTCAAAATCTAGCTGTGAAATTGTTTTGTTATTTCAAAAATAAATTGCTCTGAGGTAGAAAGAACCACCAGGGCGAATTTTCGGGGCCAGTAATTCCAGTGTTTGCTTATTCTTAAAACAAAAAAGCCGATAGGGATGAACACGCCATCCCCTTGTTTAATATAAAAGCCAAAATTCTACCGGTCCCCTTCCTATGTTACAAAGCGGTATGCGATTTAATATTCAGTATCAACAATAATACCGCACCGATTAAAGGGACTGTGTCACGACAGTGCGCATGTGTGAGCTGTGACAGTAGCTGATTGTCTTTGAACCAATCGGAAGCGAGTAAGATGCACGCGAGGAAATTTCATCATTTCTCGAGAACTCCAAGTATCCATACCTACGCTACTCGCTCCTCAGCTTATCAACATTTTAGCGTTAAGAATTTCAGACTTATAGCGGGATGTTTCTAGAACATTTAATTTATGTACAAAAAAAGGCTTTCTCGCGTGTTGTCGTCAAAACCTGGAAAGAGATCTCTCATAACTTAAAAGGGTTATCTAAAAAGGCCGGCCTTCACAAAAAAAAATTAAAATTGCACTATTTGACATGCTAAAAGCTGAAGAATTATGTGTTAAATTTGATGACATAACGAGGGACTGGCAAAATAACAACAACAACAACAACAACAACAACAACAACAACAAGTTTATTTCAAATTAAATATAGCTTACAAAGCTTGTGCCCGCAATTAGCTAAGGCTATTCGAGGCGGGTACAAGAGAAAAAGCCAGAGTGAGACAGGAAGGCAGACTGTACTTCATACGGAAGCACACCATGTTACGATTTTGAGAATTGCCTTGTAATATCAGAAACTCTTATATAGTCGTCCTCTTTTTCCAGTATTTCAAAGAGTTTTCTCTTTAGTAGGCTTTTGAATTGATTTTTTAAAAGTGTTTTCATAGAAAGTGGAATACTGTTCTAAATTAAATTATTGGTTCGCTATAGCGAGGTTTCGTTATATCGAGGTTCTTTTTCAAGTATATTCTGCTATTACTGGGGTAAAGGAAATCATTCGTTATACCGAGGACTTCGTTATATAGAGGTTCGTTATATCGAGGTTCCATTGTATTATGTTTTAGGCGTTCCGTTGCCGCTGTTGCTGCACGAGCTGACACAGTCGGTAACAGTCATGGTTCGCTCCAGCCTAGTCCCCAGGCGTTTTCGGCTCGGTCACTCCTGAACTCTACCACGAGCTGAGCTGTGACGTCAACGAGAGATGCTCGCCCGCTTTCTCCCAGACTTCGCGCGGACAACAGATCACGAGAGAACGCCTAGGAACTAGGCTGGGATCGCTCTACTGTGGAACCTCTCCTTAGGGACACCTCTATTCAAAGGACACCTCCTTTCAGGGGACACAAAATTTGGTCTCGGAAAAACGCTCACATAATCTTTGTATTTGTTACCTCTATTGAAGGGACACCTCTATTCAGGGGAAAGGGACACTTTTTCTGGTACCGAATTAAACCCGGTTTTAACCTCCTTTCAGGGACACCTTAGTACCGGACTGATCACAACAACAACAACTGAACAATCTTTATTTGTTCTTGCTCTCTTGCTCAACAATACATCAAGACTATGAAAATATTAAAAATAAAATTAGTGTACTGGTTATCTGGAATAACCATAGGGGCTAGCGGAGCTAGGTAGCCAGTTGACATCAGTATTAAATAGAAATAAAGTGCAGGTCAGCAGGATAAGTGAAGCATAAATAAAAAAAGAGAGAGAGGAGGAAAAACGCTATTTCTACGCGGTTAAGGAAGTCTGACATAGTTAAGTTTATATATGAATACAAAACATTAATATAAGAAGAGCACACAATAGCTATGACAACTAAAAGTCTTAAGGCTTGAAAGACTTAAACAAAAATACTTATTCACAGGTAATTTGGGAACCAACACAACTGCCGATAAGAATTCGTGTAACTAATAATCTTTGACAAGATTACTTTTTACTGATTCCTTGGATTTTGAAACAGAGAAGGTTTTAACCGAAATTTTCACTTTAAAGCTTTTTAAACTGGTTTGAGATGATCCAGGAGCTCAGTTTTAGACTCTTGTTCTCATTCTGAACCAGTTTTGTCATCCATTTTTCGTAGGTTGACATTTTTGTTAGTAGCTGGTCATAATTAGAGTTCGCAGTGGCGATAGACTTCTTCACTTCGCCAATAGATAACCGTAGAGGCTCTAAACCTTCTCCAATAAATTCTTGAATTCTTCTGTCGTTAGACCTCCCAGAAAGGTACGTAGATGAATTAAGACAATACGTAAAACGAAATAAGAAGCAAAAAAATAGAAAACGCAGCTTTAATAAGCTAAATCAGATTCACTGTAAATTAACGGAGTTAAAAAAGACGCCATCTTTCCCGCTGACCGCTGACCATGAAAAAAAAAACACAAAAACGGGTTGATAATAGTTATTGTTCACCTAGTCAAAATGGCTACAGCTTTTAAAAGATGATCGGGGGTGGAAGCTGAATAAGGAATAATTAATAACGGGGTTTAAAAGAAAATGAATAATGAATATTTGGAGTAAATAACACTGTCTAGCCTCGGAATAACGAATAATTCAAAGCTGTTGAATGATCCCATAGAAACGGAAGACGAAAGAAATAATTTCAACTTTTCTGCCCATCGCAAACATTCAGGAATCCACGCGAAACCCGTGAAATCCAAAACAAAGCGGCAAACAGCTCGCGGTCTACACTAAGATAAAATAAATGCGTATTTCACTCTCGTCAAAAATACCATACCCTACTGTGGATCGTGTTCATTTTCAGATTGCCACCGACGACACTGGTTTGAAATTGTACAAATTTCCCCAAGAAGAAGCTGACAGAATCAAACGCCTTCTCAAAGGTGGGCTCCAGTTCACGATCTAACCACGCCTATTGTATTAAGCTCGCGCCATAAATGTTGATTTTTACAACTCCTCGCAGTTTGCAGCCCCTCCCGTAACCATTTCAGTAAACAGAATTACTTTGGTCATATTTGAATGAAGACTTATTATACTTCCGTTTTTCGAAAGTCTTGCTTTCTTGCGGAAAGATTTTCCAACAGTTCCTGTAAAACTGTTTAAACAGTGTCGTATCAGTTGATTCTTCCATTACCACGCTACATTACTGACACAAAGTTGACGCAACGTTTAAACTGGTTTAACAGAAACCTGAAACAATTTTAGAGTGCAGGGATGTCACACGACCTCAACATCGGCTCTAGTTAATTGTTAGCGAATGGCTGAACAAATGTTAATTTTGTTTTACAGAGAGGCTTAAAATGAAACTATGAATAAAAGCCTGTCCCCTAGTAATCAAGACATTTCATTCTATTACCTATACTTATAGATGCATGCAAGTATTGTCTAAAACGTTGCACTCTAAGAATCTCCCATTGTAATGTTCGATAGAGGATTTGTAATATCGGCGATTGGACAGTTTGGAAATTAATTAATTCATGTCTCAGCGTCAAGTTTCAAATGATTTCTGGACCTGTCAAGAGACAGATCCTAGGAGGCTCAGTATAGCCAGTATAGTAGGTCCCGTGCAAGCAAGCAGCCTATCCTGCCCGACTTGTGAACCAAATCGTACGTACAGATTTATTGTTCAAAAATTAAAGTTCGTTCCAGTTATAATTATTAGTTAGTTATTGTTTTTTAGTAGTTATTAGGTTATTAAGCTGCTGCTGTTAGGTCCTTGTTCACGGTCTAGTAATTGCATAGACGGTCTATTCAGTGATCGAAAAGGATAACATTATTTTGACCACATGTATAGAAAAATTAGAAAGGTACTTGCTAAAGATAAAATTGAATGTATACTGAAATGTAAACTTTTGATAACCAAAGTATAGAATTTAGAAAATTTCGCTTAAAATAATGCACTAGTGAATTGAAATGCCCAACCCCCGAACGCCGGGATAGGGCGGGGAATTAACGCGTCAATGCCGGGAATTTAACGCGTATTTAACAGCGTGAAGTCGCCGGGGAGCGAGTAATTTAACACCTACCTCCAAATAGCGGGGCATTTTAGCGGGGATTTTAACATTACACCGGAACGTATACACTTTGCCTATTTGGTCTGCAATCGGGTATGGTTTTCTAGGGAACTACGGGAGTGTATTAACATATTTCATGCATGGACCTCTTTACCGATACGGCGGCCATATTGAATTAATTCGATTTAAT
This sequence comes from Porites australiensis, assembly GCA_022179025.1. Lineage (NCBI taxonomy): Eukaryota > Metazoa > Cnidaria > Anthozoa > Scleractinia > Poritidae > Porites > Porites australiensis. The sequence continues at coordinate 38,403 of BOPM01000042.1, forward strand.
GAGTATTATGGGATGCCCAGGGGGCATGAGCACGATCCGGTTTCTCGCTTAGAACTAGTTTTTTTATGGTCTTTCACTGTTTATTTCTCGGGAAAAAGGCGATCATTATTACATCCAAACAGGGCTCAACGATCAAGTCCGTCCTCGAGAAACCTTGCTCCCGTTGATACGTTTCGCTAAATTAAATAAGCCCCCCTTTCTATCAAGCCCCCCTCAAAAGTGCTTGAAAAAATAACCCGCCCGGGGGGGCTTAATAGAGGATTCAGTACGGTATTACTGTAGAATCCCGATTTCTGGAACCCTCGGTTTCTCGAACCTCCCGATAATTCGAACCATTTTCTTTTCCCCAGAAGAATCGAAAAATTGAATTTCAACTGTACTTGAATTTTGTTAGAATCGATAACGATTTGTTGGTCACTTTGGAATTATTTAGGAAGTGTTAGATGATTAGGAACGCTGTACAACTAACAGCTTGTGTCAAAAAAGCATAGCAGTCCTCATTTTTAAAGTTCATCAAGGCAGAGCACCATCGTAGTTTCCTTCAAACCGGTGTACGTTCGAATGAAAATTATATGAATGATGAGTACTTTAATCTATAATCTACTTGGTAAACTATTTTTAAAAGACCATAAACTGATTTTTGTTAACTGGATAAATCAGCCGATAAAAATTGGGGCCTTGATAAGCGACCGAGGATATGGTAGCCGGGTTTTTAACAATGATTCCCCGGTCACCGGGGAAAATGACAAAATTTAAAACATCGCAAATGTTAAATCCCCCGCCCTATCCAGGGTGTCGGGGGGTAGGGGTTCCAATTGACTAGTGCGTAAGTAGTAAACATACAGCTATTTCGAGAAAGATGTGCACGCGACATCCCGAAAGGTAATATGGGATATAATCAATTACTTTTGTTTCTTTCCTTTAGCACTCGCAAACATACGTCCATAGTCGTCCATGGCCTCTCGTGCCATTCTTTCAAATTTATTCGAACAACAATGAAATCAAAACCACCAACAATACTTTTCGGGATTGTCGCTTACTGCATGAGAAATTTCAGCATGATTTGTAAGTGATATTTGGCATAAATACGACTCGTGATATTTCAAAATTGTCGCAAATTTCATTCGCCTAACGGCGAATTACTATAACAATTTCGAAATATCTGAAATATCACTCGTGGTATTTATGCCAAATATCACTACAAATCATGCTATTACCTACCCCGATCCCAGAAGGTAGCCTGAAATTCATCCGATTGCAAGGGAGTAATAACGACTCGAAGTAATCGGATGAAATTCAGGCTACCCATACAGGTGTACAACAGGGAATTCTAGATCTCAAATTTATTTAAGGGAAAATTAGGAGACCTAAATTTCGATTGTCAAATGATTTAATTAGCGATATACTGTTTATACACACGGCCTCCTTGAAAAGCAGGTGTTTTCTTTTCATCTTTATTATTTTAGTTTTTATCTTAGATTCTAGATTAGTTAGGTACTTAGTTTTCTATTCTTGAATGTAAATGTACCTGAGGTTAGAAATATGACATATAGTACTATGTACTATGTATACAGCTATTTCGAGAAAGGTTGTGGGAAGAAATGTGCCCGCGACAATCCCGAAAGGTAATATGCGATATGATCAATACACTGTTCCTGACACTGTAGCTGTCGAACCTACTTTTGTTGCTTTCGTTTAGCACTCGCAAACATACGTCCATGGCCTCTCGTGTCATTCTTTCAATCTTCTTTGCAAAACAGTGATTCAAAACCACCCACAATACCTTTCGGGATTGTCGCGTGCACTTTTTCCGACAACCTTTCTGGAAATAGCTGTATATGTAACACAGGAAAAAATAACGGATTCCCATTTTTGGATATTTTAGGGTATTTAAAGAATACCCATAAAAATCCCAAATTTGGCAAAGTGAGACAAGTCCCAACCAGGGAATTCCCAACTAAGTTCCCAGATTGGGACTTGTCTCACTATTCCAAATTTGGGATTTTTGTGGGTATTCTCATGGGTCAAAACAGAGGTTAGGCCATGGGCTTCTCGCTTACACAGGAAAAAATAACCGATTCCCATTTTTGGATATTTTAGGGCATTCTTTAAATACCCTAAAATATCCAAAAATGGGAATCGGTTTGTTTTTCCTGTGGAAGCAAGAAGCCCATGGCCTAGCCTGTGGTGTCCCGCAGGGAACGATTTTGGGGCCTCTTTTGTTTTTACTGTATATAAATGACCCTCCGAATTGCCTTGTTCATTCACAACCAAGAATGTATGCTGACGACACTAGTATCACCTATGCGAGCAATGTTGTTGAAGAAATAGAGCGTTGCGTTAACATAGACTTAGATAGAATTCGTATATGGCTTGCAGCGAACAAACTTTCACTAAACACGACTAAGACAGAATT
>BOPM01000042.1:48434-73018 GCA_022179025.1 Porites australiensis
AAGATTCTTCCTATACATTCTCTCAAATAAAATCCACACAATGTTCCCGCAACTTGAACTTGGAATTCAAGGTGTTCACTAATCGTAATAAACAAAGTGAAATGTTATTACTGTACTGTTATTATGAAGTGTGAATCTCTTTATTTAGGATTTATAAAGCTCAACGACCATGTTTATAAAGCTCTCTTGAATAGACTTACTTCCGATAAGTTTGACACTTTACCCAGGAATTTTTATCAGCATCATAACTTCTATAATCTTCTGATGTCCTCGCCCAGCAAAAACGATGTAACCTATAAACTCAATTGATAGTCCAGCATGCTTTGTTGTTGGTTAAGAATACACAGTTGCAGTGACTGTAGCTTGCATTTTGCAATTTAAGTACCAAGGGACAAATATGATATGCAAGAAAAATAAAAAGGCATGATATTATTTTTTCAGTAATTGAATTACCGTGTAGCATGAAAATTTTACGGGTTCTAATTTTTGCGGATTGACCTCGATCCACAAAAATTAGTTCCCACAGAAAAAAAAAACCGCAAAATAAAACGCTGCAATAATTGACTCCCTTCTGTCAAATTAAAAACTCTGCTTTTAATGGACTTGTTGTGTATTGTAGGGATAGGCTTTTGTTTTGGTTTGCTGTTGTTCAGTCCCTTTGTGCAGTAAGATATTACAGTGATTACCGTATTATTCTCCATTAAATATGTAAATAGAGTGAACTTTGACTCAACGTACCGTAAAATATAAGTTGAAAATACCATATTAAGGTTTCTTCCACTTAAATATTCTACTACTTGAACAGAGTATCGCAAAAATTAGTTCCCACCAGAAATTTCAGTCATCTCGAACTGCAAAAATTTGTTCCCGCAAACCACAAAAAATCGCCAATCCGCAAAATAAAACTCCCGCAAAATTTTCATGCTACACGGTATTTCCTCTGCCAGCTTACTTGTCACGTCTTAAATATTTACTTTGGGGAGATTGTGCAATAATAATTATTATCCACTGAACACAAGGTGGTCACTTTGCAAGTCCACCCACCCCCCCCCCCCCCTCCACCAACAACATTATAAAGACTTTTTGATTTGCTCTTAGGTCTTCATCCAATTTTATTCATACATATTTGTGTGTTCCAAAATGTTTATGTATTTATTTATTTATTTATTTATTTACATGTACTTATTTATTTCTCATGCCTTATGCTGGCTTTTCAAGTGAGAATCTAAATCAGCATTTGAAGCTACTTCTCAAAGCTTTTTTTGTATACTATTTTGATTTGGTCTTTCTGGATTCATTGCATTGGGTTATGACATAATTTATTTGCTTGCAGCAATCTTTTGAGTTGTCTGCACAGAAATGTCTCTTGTTAATTTCAATGATTTTCTTATTTTCAATCATTTTGATCTGAATGGCAAATTTATTAGCACAGCAAAAATCTGTTACTGACAAAATCATGGCCTCACAGCAAACGATGATGACACTCTTATATTCGACTTAGGTGAATGTTTAAAGAACCACAAGTCTCACCAACAGCCTTATTTTCTGCATAGCGCAAGTGGTAATTTTTATTTTGCATTATCTCCCAAAATAATGCTATATTCAGAAGGTTTATGCATACAGTGTAATTCAGCCTGTGGAGTGTGTTTTCGGTGAACCACAGAATCATGTATCATACATGTTATGAATCCTGTTATTATGTACTATGTGAATATTCTATGGCAACTGTAATTTTATGGAGTTCAACTTACCATAACTCAGGAACTATGCCGTCTCTCAGAATTCTGCAGTTGAGAAAAGATTGAAAACTTATGGTGAGCAGTTTAGATGAAATAAATAGCTCATGTTACGTTCTACTTCCATTTGAATATGTGTTGCTTTTCTAGTGTGTAATCTTTGATAAGAAAAGAAGGATAAACAGACTGCTAGTTAATCAAAATAGTCTTTCCAACCCTCTAGTCAAAACACCCTTAAATTAATTTAAGCCTTTCACAGTTAATCTCACTCACCTGTAAGCTGCTTGTAACAAACTGTACCACATGTGCGAAACAATACTTTGCTTGGGTTAATCAATTATTGCAAGCTCTTTACAAAGATGCAAAATTTAGGGCGAAAAATGTTTTCTTTTCATTTTCTGAGCCTAAACTAGTATTAATAGTTGGACCTTAATTGGCAAAGAACAATAAATTTATTGTTTGGGTTGTATATAGATCAGCTTGTGTTACACCAAGTATAGTAGGAGCTGCTGACCAAAAAACATAGTTTGCTAACAGTATGGGTAATTTGTTGTCATGCCTTTTTCTACTTGCAAGTTTTCTGTATTTTCTGAATGTAAGCATTTTTCAAGGTGAATAGAACTGGTTATTCCTTCTAATGTGCTCAAATTTTGAACATCTTTGATAATACATGTGTACTGATACATATTAATATGTTATAGACTGAACATGATGGGAGGCTCACATTAAAATATTGGATTGCTGTATAAAATCAGGATCACTGTGATAATGGCAGTACTCCGTGCATCTTTAACCTGATAAAATGTGTAGGAAATGTTATCTTATTTACCTTCTTTGGAACCTCTCTTCGTTTAAATCACTCCTGTCTTGTGAAATCTATAAAAGCATTATAATTAAAACAGGCTGTTAGCTATAGTGACATTGAACATGTATGAAAGTCTTGCCTGGTTTGGGACCCTCTCTTTTTGTTTTTCCCATGTGGTCCGGTAAGGTGCCATTGGTTTGTATAGTTCTTGAAGAAATTCATCAGGCTAGTGAAGTTAATAAATCGATTTAAATGTTCTTAAAACATTGCCAGTCTTAATGTCTTAATGATGCTGACAGTTTCGATGACTGTCAGCCATCTTTATCGAAACTTGAAAAACATTAAAAGTGTCAGAAGCCTTAAATAGGCTTCTGAAGGTGTTAATTATTGCAATAAACGCGCAAAGTCACTCCATAAATCAGCCATAACAGACCACGTCTGTCAGAACAATCATATTTTGAATTGGGAAGCAAGTGAAATAGTTGAGCAGGAAAGCAAGAAGTTTAAGCAATATAGATCAAGGAAAGCATATGTATTACATCAAACACTCCTACTATGAACAGGGACGAGGGAGCCTATCAGCTTTCTCCTATATGAACACAAGTGATCTCCACCCCCAAACCAGGGGGGAGGGGCCATCTACAGAGCGACTTTGCGCGTTTATCGCAATAATTAACACCTTCAGAAGCCTGTTTAAGGCTTCTGACACTTTTAATGTTTTTCAAGTTTTGATAAAGATGGCAGACAGTCATCGAAACTGTCAGCATCATTAAGATGTTAAGACTGGGTATGTTTTAAGAATATTTAAATCGGTTTGTATAGTTTTTATGTAAATGTGGGACTAGCTAAATGGGGTGCGACTGCTAAGTTGTGCTATAATATCATCTCAATCATCTTATAATAATTATTGCAGGCCCTCATTAAGTGCACAATATTTTTACTTGCTACTACTGGTGTTAATTAAATTTCAAATTCGTCCTGTAACTATTTAAATACCTCCAGGCTGTCTGGAATAAATTGATCCAGTTGATGTTCTACCAGATTTTGTCTGGAATTAAATAGTATTTAAATTAAAATGATGAAAACGTGACTTAAGATTTGTGGGCTTGTTACAATAAAGTTCATTTTGAATAACTTGCTGAAGAAGTGACTTTCGATAATAATTTATTCAATGTTTCATTTCTAAGTTAGCTTCTAAGTTCATTTCTAACTTAGTTTCTAAGTTTGTTCGAGAAGTGCACACATACTCGCTTGTTAAAGAGCACCAAGAACTTTTGACTGGAATTAGCCTGCAGAACAAGTAGGGGGTTTGACACTCCACAATGGGGGAAGGTGCAGAAAAAAATCACCCCTGTCCACACATCTTACCCTGTCGCATGTGTCTCATGCTCCATGCCGCCTTGCCCTCTTCTTTGCTCCCTTGAAAAGTGCAAAAAATAACACTAGTTCTGCAGAATGGACTGGATGGCACGGCTTTCTAACATTACACACCACTGAATATTGAAGCATATAAAAAGATGATAGGATTATTTTTTTCTGACTTGTAAGCGTTTTGTCAAGGTGAATACAACTGGTTATTGTTAAGTATCCTTAAATTTTGTATATTTTTACGTGTACTGGAAAATATGTTATTGACTGAATATGATGTGAGGCTAACATTAAAAACTGGATTGATTGCTGTTTAACATCAGAAACCTTATGATAATGGCAATACTCCACAGAAAGTGTATTTTGTGCTTTTTTTGCTGTTCCAAACTCATTATCGTACATTACCATACCCCAAAACAAAGGAAAATAATATTTCAACCAAGGATAAAATTGAACTACAACAAATACCCTGCTGTCTACTTCATACTATACCCACTAACTCACTGCGGTAAGTATGAAAAGTCAGAACAAAATATACAAAATTAGATGCATGTTAACAGATGATAGTCAGTAGCATAGAAAAATGGACTTACTCATCATTGACTTGATGAAGCTGAAAATTAGATGTAAAGAAACAAAATAATTTCAGTATTGAATGTTTAACTGTTTCACGAAAATGTTTACTGTCCTAAACTATTTTACATGCATGTCTCATAATGATAAGAGTCTGGCTATAAACAATTTTTCATTATCACTGTCTTGTGAAAACTATAAAAAGGGTTAAAGCTTGGTACATCAATGAAAGTGCTACCAGTTCCCTTACTCTTATATTGTGCTGCAGTCAAGCACCATTGGTTTGTAGATGTTAAAATGTGAAACGGGCTGTACAGTTATAAGCATTAAGCTACCATGAGTTTACTTTGTACTTTTTACCTTAAGAATGTTATCGTATGGGACTTAAAGGACTTCCTAAAAAGATGTAAATATATTGAGCCCATAACCCAAGATCAGATGAAAGAGTTCTGAATACTAAGTTGAGCATTTCGGTCATCTAATTATTACAGGCCATGCTGATCAGATTGTCAACAATATGTCTTGAAAGCTAGTGGTGGAGGAATGATTTCTTGATTTGATGACCCTCTTTCGAAAAGGAAGACATCTGGCATGGTGCTGACTAGATTAAACTTCCTGTCTTCAACTACCTGAAAAACTGCTGATCATGCTCATATTTAAAACAAATAACTCAATCTGTTGCTGGAGGGTAGATTCCAAAGCTGTGCTCTAAGAAAAATTGAAAGGTGCCCAGTACTGAAAACCTGTGGAATCTGGGGTGCCCAGCATACGATTTCTATGGAAAAACTAAGATTTTGTTGCCACCCAAACACCAGGCACTGCTAGAACACAGGTCTGGGTTTCCTTGATCCCATGACATCAAATTTTGGAAGAAACACCCTGTCTCATACCAGACAATACAGGCTATTTTCCATTTTGATCATGTGATAGTTCCAGGCCATGCACTTCAAACAGTTAACCTAAGCTGGTCAATGAGGGATAATCACTTGACTCAAAGAACCTTTTTCAGGAGGAAAGTGGAGGCCAGCATAGTGCAAACTATTGACTTGTAACTACTGGTATTAATTGGAAATTCCTTTAATACTTATTTGAAATACCTCCAGGCTGTCTGGTATACAAAGTTGTACCAGCAAATTTTCTCTGCAATTAAAACATATGTACTCAAAATCATCAGAATACGATTCAAAATTCAGTAATTTCTAACTAATTCACTGTGTGATGGCTTGCTCTTCCTAATAATTTATTCATTCATATCTCTTAGTCACTGTTTAAGAGATATGTACACAAGTGGGACTTGGATAAAGAACTTGTGAGAGGAACCTACAACTTGTTAACATTTAAAATTACTATTCAGAGTTGTCAGCTGTACACATCATTCTATACCCACTAACTTACTGCAGTAAGTATTAAACGTAAGAGCAAAGCGAAATGAAACGCATGTTAACAGACGATACTCAGTGCCATAGCACATTACTGACTTACTCGTTGTTGACTGGATAAATCTGAAAATTAGATGTAAAGAAACAAAATAATTTCAGCATCAGACGCTTAAACTATTTCAGAAAAATTTTTACTATCCTAAGTTATTTCGTTAACACTATGTTACATGTACATGCATGATAATATTATGATAAGAGTCTGGCTATAAAATATTTGAAATAGGGGGTGCCTCGGCTTATTATCAAACACTTTTACATTCTACAATTGTGGGAAAAAATGCAAAGGGAAGCAGAACAAAAGGAGTGTGCTGGCACTGTTTCTTTGAGTATTCTCTACTTGCACTTATTTTGTTAATCTTCTTTAGGGTGCGTTTTTTTTGGTTTTGTTTAATATACATGCATTTGAATTCAGTGAAAGTGGATTGGTCTGTGGAAGAATGTTTTGGTTTTAGTACCCACTTGGTTTTCATTTTTTGTCAGTTGAAACTGTTAACTACAGAATAGCTGTGCATATTGGGTTAGCATTTGAAGGTGAATTTTAAGGGTGTGAATTCCTGCCTCCCTATCCCACTTTCACTGCTAGATGCCATTATGGATACAGTAGTGAAGCTCTTACTTTTGAGTCTGTGGACAGAGTCCTATAATGTTGCCATTCAAATCAAAACTTTTCAGTAGTGCTTTCACATGGTTTTAGGTGGATAAGAAATTTGTAATTCTAACTTTTGAGTCTGTGGACAAAATCCTATAATTTCCTCATTCAAATCAAACCCCTTATCGGCAGTACTTTCGTATGGTGCTAATTTTGTTCAGAATGTGTAGCCAAATAAATTTGAAATTGTCCTTGAATTTTTTCCTCGAGTAGATCCAAGCTATTGTGCCACATAAACAAAGAAACTCTGGAATGGAGGTTAACAGGCTTGGAAATAGAGTGCAACTATCCCATCTGTGTTTCGCCATTCTGCTGATCAAGCGTTGTTGCAGACTTTGAGCCGTTGTTTGTTTTTTCCCCTGTTAGCTTCTTGGTTCCAGTAACATTCTCTCATTTGTTTTTCCCCCTTGAAATATCAGTTTAGGATTTGGTAGAGTATCAGTAGACACACGAAACCAAATAGTGGGTGTGGTGCGACAACGCAGTGGCGATTCAGTGTGTTGTAAGGGTACAGTAATTTAAATTGACAAACTTAACTCACGTCCATGTCATGTCCTGAATCCATTTTTTGATATCCTGTGAAAATCAAGAAATGAGGCAAAAATCATTCCAGTAAAACCATAGCATCTTACATGCAAATCGAAGTTCCTATTATGATCGAGACATGCAAGATTAGATAATACTAATATACGTTGCAACCGACAGACTGAACCTGAACCTAAAGCATTGCCTTTGTGGTGGCGTTGTTTGGTGATTTTTTAAAGGAGATTTGTCATTACGAAGCCTTTTTCCCACTGGTAACAAGAATACGTCAGCAGCAAAATGCAGTCTGGGATGTTTTGAATTGTGCTCGATCGCGGTTGCGAAGTTCTCTGTGGCTTGGTTTGGCCACGCAATCCTTTCTACCTTGCGTCTTTGTGCCCGGACTTTTAGCTTTTTTGGACTTTTTTATGCTTTCTAAAGTTCATTAACTTAGGTGCATTTGCGAGCATTTACGTACAATGATTTTCTCTCGTTCCGTCTGCACCGTACGTACAGTGCCGAAATAGACACTCGTATTTGCTGTTGTGATTGCGTACCACCTGTTTAAAAAATACGCATTGTTTTCCGTTCATTTTAATACGATTTAAGTTAGCTGCATTTCAGTTTTATCGCCTAACTTTTTCGGGTAGTTTAGAAATGAGCGTTAGGACTTGGTTAGTCGCGAAGACTTTTCAACTGGCGCATTTATCTACTCGTTCGAAACTGTTACCTTGGGGTATAACGAGAACCTAGCCTGTCGCAGAACTCTATTTGTTTGGAAGGATTGACAACATATACTTAACTCCTACCTTTTTGCTAAACGATAGAAGGAATACTTCGGATCCTCTTGACTTTACCGCCGCTCAAAACACGTGGATTTCGTGATATATAAATTTGTGATATATAAGCTGTTCGTAGGCGATTGGCTTTCTTAAAATAGGTTTCCTTTTTAGGTAGGTTTACCTTTTCAGTCTTCAAGTCGCGCCAAGTAAGGGAATCCAAGACAGTCCTAGATTCCGGATTCCACCCCTTGGATTTTGAATTCAAGTTACTGGATTCCGGATTCTTCATTGAAACTAGGTTTCTGGATTCCAATCAGTACTGAGATTGAAAATTGTATTTCCACGCTTGTGACGTTAGCTGTTACCTCTGACGCTAAGGTTTGTGCAACTGTCTCAAATGGCGCAAGGTCTTTGTTCGAGAAATGGATAAATCTCTCGCCTAAAACTCCTTCAGACCACTAAATCTCCCACCATACGAAAGTTAAAATTTTGGAACAAAATGAGCCTTGTGCTGAAAAGAAGTCTTCGCTTTCAGAAAATCGAACAAGGGGCACATGCTTAGGTTCTGTTGCTCTTCAATTAGAGTGAGTATTGTTCGAACTTAATTCGTTACAATCGGACAATGTCACTTTTGGTCTCTGGTACTCTATGCAGAGTCGCATCACTGGAAAATGTATGCACTGCTCGATAGAACCGATGTTAAAACAGTATCATTGCAGGTTTTTGACTACAGATTTGCTGTCAGAACTACCGAGGGCGCCTGACGTCAAGTTATCATGGTAGTCAAATTTCTGAATGACAACAATAGGGCCGAGATCAGGCAACGACGACGGCGACAGTAACGAGAACGGAATAAATCCCGATAGCTTTAGATTAGCAAAACAACAAACTTGCACGTGCATCATGCATTTTTTGTACATTTCTGAGCCATCGTTGCACGACTGCGACATGAAACCTCATATTTCACGCGCCCCTTTACGGAGTAGGTGAGCACAACACAAACAGTTTCTTTTTCTTTTTTTAAACTCAGATACGGTCCTTTCGGATTAAATCCAGAAAATTTGCCAACATTTGACAAATTAAATGAACTGAGTTGCATAAGATCGATGAAGTTTGAAACAGTGCGAATTTACTTTTTAAGTCAATTTTCGGTCTGTTGTCATCCAAACATTTTGGTACCATGGCAGCGAGGCGTAAAGACTTCTCCTCTCTATAGTATATCATTTATAAGAAACTACTATAACAGTTACGGAAGTGAATTTTTCTCTCCTATGACAGTAGGGCAGAAAGTAAACTTTCCTCTCTTTTATCCATACTGACATATCGTTCGTACGAAAACCCTGTGTGCCCAGCTAAGTGCTTTTGACACTTATGTATTGTTGTCATAGTCATGGACTTCTATACGGAAAAAAAAACTCCGGGATTTATTCCCTTTTTTTACCTACCACAATATGCCGGATGTATAAAACTTGCGTCCCCATACTTAGTTTCGCTTGCGTCTTTTTGTGTCGGACTTTTTCTCTCAAGGAAGTCAGGTCTTTCTCTGCAGGTCTAAGCATGGCGATAAAATAACAGAGTTAAGAAGTTTTTTAAAAATTTGATATTGAACAAACAAATCTCTACGTCTTTTTAATATAAATGGAACGGGTGTCTTTGTGTACTGTTTCGCATGATTGGCTGATATTTGAGTTTCTGTTGGAGATAATTTCCTCGAAAAGTGTTTAAATTAAATGGTCCTTTCCTAGAAAAGACTTGTAAGGGAAAAAAAAATCAGCATTTTTTTGGTTTATGTTTCTTTTCTTATTTTCTTGTACGTTTAAGACTTTTGCCAAAAAAACTGATACTTTCGTTATTACAAATGCCAGCCAGATTCTGGAAAAATGTTGTAAAAAATGGAGAAGTAACAATCTTTCTTCTTTCTCGAAATTTTCGACGAAGGTAACTTTGTGTAATACATATAAAACAACAACCAGTCGCAGCTGGTTGGAAGCGAAACAGCTGGACTTTTTATTAGCATAGGTGAGACGTATAATTTCACTCTTAGCAACGATCAAAGTCAAAGTTGCAAAATTCATTTTTGTATGGTGGAAGAGACAGGTGCTGCCATGCTTAACTGCTGCTGGAGAGACTGACACTGACAGACTTAACTGCAGTTCATCTAACCATAACTCAATTCAGTTGTGAAATTTTAAACTCGTGCGGATTTAGGGGCTGTTTACATGGAGAGAGGAACATTCTAGTACGACAGAGAATGAGTGACGACGGAAAGGATCAGCTACTATAAGCATGACTCTCCCGCCCAGCTACCAGTAAGATCCTAGAAGGCGGAAGAACTTTCGTTGGGTTTACTTGCAGAAATTTCGGTCCTTGTGGTTCCCAAGTAGAGAAGGATCAGAGGTGCAGAGTAGCATGGGCGCGAATGATCCTGCGTTGCGAAAGCCTGAGCACCAACTTGGTTTTCTCGGCCGGCATGCCGCGCATGCCGATTTTCTGTGAGAGTTGGATTTCATGAGTGGCATGCCCGGCTTTCGATTTTAGTTCGGTGTTTGCTGCGGAGGCCTGGGTCCATGCACAGCCTGCAAACTTAGGGAAAGTGGCCCATCTGGGTGATGTAGTGATGGTGAAATCAATTTGGGCAAGTAATTCAAGAGTAGAGAGGTTGAAAGATAAACCAAGACTGAGAATGTGCTCCACCAAATACTTTATTATGATATTTGCAGTGCATTTACGCGAGCGAAAACAATCGCGCTTTAGTTAAATGGACCTCAAGTTCGACTGTTTCTAATTGTGTAACAGCTTACATATACTTCTTTATAAAATAACTAAGATAGTACGCGCGCTCTGATTGACCGAGAGGAGTGTTTGCATGAGAGTATGTAAACATGGTTATGCAAACCCGAGACGAAGTCGAGGGTTTGCATTACTGTCTCGAATTCTCCCAACCCCTCTCGTGTTTATATCAGGCTATGCAAACACGGAAAACGTTTTCTATTGCTTAATTACTTGGTTTTCATTTTGGCAGGATTTTTACAGAGGTGACTGAATCAAAGTGAAGTCCACATGGCCAAGACTGAAGGAGACTACCAAACTTTGCTACAACGTTTACGCTATGCGTAATATTCGATCCGTAGATCAGAAAGATGACAAACGTTAGTTTCTCTCATGTTTAAAATTTTCCTCGTTCATTGTTTTTTATTCATGAAGTAGGGGAAAATAAAGAATCACTACTTAGGTTGGAGTTTGCATCTGTGGATTTAATCGCTCAATGAAGAATTTATTTGGGAGGCGAAACGTATGCACAGTAACTGGGTTCACCTGTATATTTCTTCTTCCTGTGCATAAACCCTGATAACCTACGACTACCCCTCCTTTATCAGCTTTAGAGATGATTATTTCAGGGTCTGCTCGTAATTCATTTAGTGCATTTGTTCCTCTTTCATTAAATTGTTGCGTCTAGTGTCTTTCACTTGTTATACTACTACGTGAGAAATTACTGCAATTTGATTGGCTTAGAGCAGTGGTATTTCAGTTTAATTTGAAATACCTACATGTGAAAATTACAAACCTTTCGTGGGTAGTAGTATAAACAAATAATAGCATGATTTGTACGTGATATTTGGCATAAATATCACTCGTGATATTTCAAAATTGTCTCAAATTTCACTCGGCTCGTGAAATTATGTATAACAATTTTGAAATATCACTGGTGGTATTTATACCAAATATCACTACAAATCATGCTATTACCTATACTAATTCTTCAAGTGGAAATTCGTAAGGAAATCTAAGTAGTTTTCTAGGGTAATGTTTCTGTTTCTAGGAGGAGTTACTTTTCTTTTTCGCCAAGCTTTTCTCTGTGTCTGAAATGCTCGATTCCTTTTTCCCTCGAGTTGTACGAAAACTTTGGATATCGGCATTAATTGCTTTACATACGTTCTTTTTGGTGATGGCGTAAACTTAAGTCCCCTGGATAAAAATTTAATCTGCTCTTCTGAAAGTTCCTTAGAAGACAGTTAACAATTTTGCAAGAGAGGATAATGGCAGGGAGAGGGAATCTTAGAGCGTTGGCCGGGATTTGTGAATTTCACTTAAGTTATTTTTAGAAGTTATAAATAAAGGAATCTAATTCCTGGGACATCCGCAAATTTAATTTTAATCGATTGTTTGAAACGTCATCAAGTCCACGCGCGACTGCCTCAAAGCAAAACATGCAGAATATTATATTTGCGACTGTTCAATTCTTTGTGACAACACTCAATAAAAATTTGCGGACCTCTCCGGAAACCCGCTTTACATTAATTCAAGTGGTTAATTGGTCTAAAAATATCTTTGGTGAAATTCACATATCCCAAGGGCTGGACTGGCCGTTTCCCGTTTTCCGTTTCAGGAGTACTGGGAGACCAAACTCAAACCCTGCAAAGTTTTGATAGTCGTCTGCTTTGTTGTGTTTTATATTCCCATTTCACGCACATTTATTTAACCAAAAATACCAGGTCCATTAACCCTTTTAACTTGCCACTTCTCACTTGCCATTTTCCGTGATTTCAAATCTCAAATCCAGGCCAATCACATACCGTAAACTGCCGCTTATAATCCCGCACCCCTTCCAGTTGTAGGCCCATCCACCTGTAAACCGAATAATGCATCGATTATGAGCCCCTCGGGTATAGCGATTGGTTTGTTGACACTTGTCAAGTAGATAGTTGTTGTTTGTTGGACGAAAAGGCAGGGGGGAGACAACAGAAAAGCTGTGGTGGTGGTCAAGAGATAATTGGTCTGGGTGGGCGTGGTAGTAGTAATAGTAAGAAAGAAATTAGCCTTTTTTGGCGCAGGAACCTCATTTATTTGTGCAGGAACTCAGTCGATGTGCCAGATCAACTGCATCATCGAGCTGAACCTTTCAAACCGGTTAAACCACCAAAAATTGCACGTGTCGTTATCTTAAAGAGAGTAAATACACTTGACAAAGCTAATGTGCATTGAGGTAACGTCGAGGTATATTGAAAGAGGAAATGCTTCACTTCTGGTTGTCTTCCGTCAATCAAAACCGCTGTTGCTTAAGTTCCCCAGTTACAAGACGCGCCAATGGCCTATTTGTTGATATGAGGAGAGCTAGCCCAGTTAGCTGGGTTAGTTTGGCTCATGCCTCATTTCTCGAAATATTTTCGTTGTGTTTACGGCTTGTCGCTGATCTATTCGCCACTTTGTGGTTGCGCGGAAGACCGGGTCGAGATGGTTATTAAAGTGCATTGTGGGACTGTTGTGGAAGACGCATTTTCAACATGGCGGCAAATTCGTCCCCCAGAACAGTCCCACAATGCACTTTGACAACCATCTCGACCCGGTCTCCCGCGCAACCTCAAAGTGGCGAATAAATCACGCTTGTCTCGATTCGCCACGTTGAAAACGAGAAGGAAACTAGGCCGGGGTAGCTTTCGCAAAGACTTCAGGGATCGTTACTGGGGACGCGCTATTCAGCTATTGGCTAATTTCTTTGCCCTGTCCCCATAACAGTCCCAAAAGTCTTTGCGAAAGTTAATTCGGCCTACTTTCCTTCTCGTTTCTAAAGTGGTGAA
Source organism: Porites australiensis (assembly GCA_022179025.1). Taxonomy (NCBI): domain Eukaryota; kingdom Metazoa; phylum Cnidaria; class Anthozoa; order Scleractinia; family Poritidae; genus Porites; species Porites australiensis. Next base: position 61,885 of record BOPM01000042.1, read on the forward strand.
TAGTGATAACAAAATTGTTGTTGTAAGGCAAGCCAGCCTGCCTAATCATAGAAACGGCCCCTAAGTTGCTTTCATACCGTGTTCGCTGATTTTTAACCATTGAAAAGAAAAGACAATTCAGATGGGAACGTCTCGCTCACCGGGGTCGCTTTCCATTCAACAAAAATTCCGGTTTGAGATTTCGGAAATTCCACGTGCCTAATGGAACGGTACATTTCGGTTGCACAGACCCGACCCAAGCCACCTAACCTGAGAAAGCAGCCGACATTTCACGACGCCACCACTGGTTTTCCCGCGAAATGACGTCTGAGAAACGAGCGCAGAAATTCCATACTGATGACGTGTCACTACCCAGATCTGGGTAGTGCTTTTGATTGACTGTGCCGCGTGAGAAATTTGCTTCAGCCAATCAGAAGCACTATCCAGATCTGGCTAGTGACACTTCATCTGTAAGGAATTTTTGCGCTTGTTTCTTAGACGTCATTTCGCGGAGAAACCAGTGGTGGCGTCGTGAAATGTCGGCTGTTTTCTCGGGCTAAAGCCACCGCGCATTTAGTTATTGTTCTTGTAATTAGGATACAAATGAGCCGTACTGGTATGGGGACAACAATTTTGAGAGCGAAAGAAGAAATTTCGAGGAAACTCAAACTCGTATTTTCTGTTTAGATTAACCTTTTGCATTGTTTCCTTCCTTCTCTGGGTGGCAAGAGATCACGCACGTGACCATTGAATAAAAAGAAGCAATTTTTTAGCACATGACGATATTTCAACGTTCTCGGGCGTCACTATGAAATCAAAAGAAAATAGCGTATACATGTTCTATAAATACAAGAAAAAACAATAGGTCATTAAAAATAAAGATACTATGTTGCAAGTTAAACAAAGAGTAGTCACTCTGCGTATTACTGACTGGGCCTGAGTTCCACAACATCATCGTAAAAGAGGTAATCAAATTTTCCGTGGCACTTCTTTAGAACGCGAAATTGGCCCTCAATCAGAAGATTTTTGCCACCGGAGCTTCCAAAAAAAAACCGTCGGTTTTTTCTCAAAATCGGTTTAGCCTAGCGTAAGAGTCTCGAGCGCGCGCGGCGAGCCTTACACGCCCGTAGGGCGTACAGACTGCAAAATAGTCCGTATTTTTGTGTAATCAAGTTCTTGCGAACAATCAAACAAAAGTTCTGGAGCGAGACTGAAAAAGGAGTGCGAGACTGGGAGAAAGGCTAAAAATACGGACCGTCCGTTTTGCGTACATTATATTTGTTCGAATTACCTGCTTCTCCCAGCCACGGGCAATTCCCATTGGCTAAATTTTGATGGAAGCTGTTGGCAAGCTGTCAAATGTCTCCAACAAGTCATTCGCGCCCTTGACGCGTTCAGTTTTTCTCTAATTTGCGAAAGCATGGCGGCACAGTTTCTAACCTTTGTTCCGCACGGCGAGAAAACGTTGTGAAGAAAGTTTCTCCTTCGTCGAGGACAACGAAAATTTCGTTTTTTCTGTTTCACCTTTTTCTATTAGGGGCAACAAACACATCTTCAGCTTTTATCCATCCACTCTTGAAATTGCCGAACTGTGTTTTGAAACAACAGCCTCGCATTCTACAAATTATCTGAAGCGCTTGGCTTTTTCGGTTTTCTCCCTTTTCGAGAAGCAGGCACAGGCTTTGTCAGCGTGCTGCCCTGAATAGGCCATTTGCACTAAGAGGTCATGTGACATCGTTTTTTATGAAAATGAAAATTATATGATTTTGCGTTCGAAAAACGATTAGTGGGTCATATCTTAAACAAAATAATAGTGATTTGGTTTTTCAAACCCGCACCATTTTCTTAGAATGAGTAAGTTCGGAGCTGGTCACGTGACCAAAATGAGATGTTTAAAATTTATAAATTACCTCTTTCTGAACACAAATTTTGCACTTAAAGTTCAAGGAAAATGTTGAAAAGATGATGTGTTAAAGTTTACAGCACATCTGAGCGTAACTATCAAACGTTTAACAAGATATAAGTAAAAAGTAGTTTTGGCCGCCATGTTGAAAACTTTTGTTTGACTGTTCGCGCGAACTTGAATACGCAAAAATACGGACTGTTTTGCAGTCTAGAACCCTTGAAAGGCCATTTGCCGTTTCTGTTAGGTTTTCAGTGGTAAGATATTCAGACATAGACTGGGTGCGCAGATGAACATTGTCCCTAAAGCGGGGTTGACGATGTATATTAATGACTCGGGACACAAAAAAGTTTCCTTTGTCCGTATTAATCGGGTGTCCATATTAAGCGGGTTAATTTCAGTGAAAATATATGAGCTTTTTCGTCGGGAAAAACGAAACTGTCTGTTATATCTGGTTACATACCAGTGTCAGTAGAACGGGGTCTCACTGTATTTTTGTTCAGCAATGCGCGATACTCGGCTTTATTTCTTTCGGCTTGCAATGCGTATTCGTGAATTTTAGCTAAGTATTGGCGAATCTTTGCTGACGTCATTGTTTACATTTTTCCTCATTAGCATACGACTTAACTCAAAGAAGCCGTAGCCGTATTGTAGCCGTATATACTAACTAAATTCAAACGTTGAATCAGCTGATTAACTAAAACAATTTGTGCAATTTTCAGCTTATTAAAAAGCAAGATTGAAGTAAATATCAGCCGTTTAAAACTGAGAAATTGCTGGGTGGCAAAATAGGTAATGAGCCATGCATTCTTTGTAAAATTCCGAGTATTTAAAAGGGGATTTCTACAAAACCAACAGTATATCGGGCTCAAATTTTCAGATATAACTGAAATTGTTATGCTCTTTCAATATTCAGGGGTTTAATTATTATTAGCTTCATCCGATAAGAATGAGCATATGTTAATGAGGTAGAAAGAGTAAACAAAGATTCGCATATCGTAGGTCAGCATTGCGTTTTTTGTTTTTGCAAAACAGTCCGTATTTTTGCGTATTCAAGTGGTCTTGGCTGGAGCGGTCGGCTGGAGCGAGACTGAAATGGGAGAGCGAGACTGGGGAGAGACACTAAAAGGGCGTGTGAGGCTCGCACGCTTCGCGCGTGCTTTACTCCACCCGCACAAGCGCTTCGCGCGTGTTATATGTACTCATTCCGTATAGAACGTGGCGCAAGATGGATGCCGTACAACAGCACGGTTGTGAATACTTTTCTTCGTACTGCGGCGGAAACTCTTCCTCTTGTAAGGTAAGTAATCGTTTACCTAAAGAACGACAGTTTCTAACATGCAACGAAAAAGCTGAGAGTAAGATGATGTAATTGACGGTTGGTTGGCATCATAGTCAACCATATTGAATCTACATCTACAACGCCTTCGCCCATCACGCTTTTGTAGCTGTTTGTTGGTCAGGAGGGTGAATTGATTAACAGTTGTGTGTATACTCTGACTACAGCATCCCAAACAATGTCTCGCGCTTTAGTGACACAGCTATTTATTTTGTTAAACTTTGTTCAAGTCAGGGCATCCAGCACGGTTTGCTTCTTTATAATCCATCTTCCTCTAAACACGTTTTGCTTCTTTATAATTCATCTTCCGTGCTGTTCTATTTCTGAGGTGCGCCATTGCGAGGAACTTCCTCGAATGTACACTTTCAGTTCCTTTTTTCTGACATGATAGTTTTAGGGGCTAAAACGATAGTGAACATGCTCGGAGTGCGGTAAATATATATATAAATGTATATGTACTATCGCACTATCAGAAAGTCAAAAACCAAATTTTCGAACGAGACTCTTCTTCTTCTTCAGCAATGACCCTATTTATACTAGAGGATGTCTCAGAGAACTAAGGCATGTAGTATTACAATTATGAGAAATAAGGGAGATGCATTTAACTTCAGATCAATTAAACATTTGACATTTAGGTGCCTCTAATCTATGCACTTAACAGACGTTTAGTTGCCTTACAGTAGACATTTATTTATGCCCTTTGTATTGGAATGGGACACACTTAGTTAACATCACACTTAAAAGTCCGGTGGTAGAAAGGCGGACTTTGTTATCTCAGGGTTCGCAAATACGCCAAAATTGTTCAGATGACTCCGCCGAGTTTACGGAGGGAGTTACTTCGACTCCAGAAATTTTTGGTAACAAACAGGTAGCAACTTTGACTCCCGAAATTTTGGTAAGAAGCACAGTTTTGTCCTTATCTTTTTCGCAACAAATACAATTTACGTTAGTTGTAAACGTTGCAAACCTTAATTAAATCGTCAAAATTAAAGAATAATACTGCACGACAAAACAGGAAGAGGGTGAATTACGATCAAAGTTTACTCCATGACCACCATCATGGATTTGAGCTTTCCAGGTCAGAGGACCGCCACAGCTACTTCGTGCATCCCTCACGATAGTGTATGCATGCCAGGACCACGTACTGGAAAGTCTGAAAATGGCTTTTTTTGTTGTGATACTTGACTCCAAATATTCCAAAATGACTCCAAAATTTGGGAAGCAGAAGTCACACTGACTCCACTTATAAATAAAATTTGCAAACCCTGTTATCTGCTAGATAACTCTCTATTAACTAGGTAATGTCTTTCCTTTTCCTAAAAACGTATCCACTGAATAGGTATTAGGTAGATATGACTGTCTACCTTTTGAAGAACTGGGGCCCCCACAGCTGTTAATTGCAATATTAGTTAATTCACCCAGATGTCATAGTCATCCTCTAGAATAAATAAAACCATTGTTATGTACAGATCTGTAACGGGCAATGACAGTTAAGATAATTTGTTTGTATGCTGGTCCAAGGACCACATACAGTATCAGTTCAGGTGAAAGGTTAAACTGAGCGAGTTGCGAACCAGGTTGACTCCTGTAACCTCTGTGTGGCTATTTTATGCAACAGGTTTCACATTTTGAAGCTGCAGTAATGTGTTGCACAGATTGAATGTGACTTTTACTTTTCACAGCAAAGTTGTACGTTCAACTCCGGCTAAAAAATATATAATTTGCAAATAATTCCCCACTCCAAGAGTGGGAAATTAGATTTTTTGAGTAGGGAAACTACTGTGAGTGCAAAATCCCCTCTCTTTCCTGGGGGAGAGAATGGTGTAGGGTACATAGGTGATAGGTGTAAAGATACACTGTATATGAATGTGATGTTACTATAGTGATAGGCACATCCAAGGTGACATTCATCTCGCAATGCACATGTAACCTATTATCTGGATATGTTTACTGGTACCTTATGTCTGTTATACAGCAACTATTGCATTCATTGTTATCATACATTCACAACACATTTTTAATGGTTACAGACATACAAGGTATTAAATGGTTGAGGCATCTTGTTGTAAGCAAAAAGTACAAACATTGTGTGTACAAAATGTATTGCAGTTAGTTTTTTATTTCAGGTAATTTTTATTTTTCTTTGTTCTTTGGTATAGTTACATATGCTTATGAAGTTGAAGCAAAGGAGAAACAAAAATTGACTGGAATTAAAAAATTAATCACAACATATTATGTTCTTTTTTCATGCTTTGTATTCTACTGTGAGCAAACTTTTTTTAAAAAATCTATTTGGTCTCAGAATGGTTTACATTTTGTATTTTTCAGCAAAAAGCTGGTGGATACATGTATATCTACTCTTGTGAATTAATCAGGCACACAAGTTCCAAGGTTATAAGATGATATTTTTGCATTGCAGATGACATAACATTTGATAACAGGTTGGTTGAGTTAGCTTATTCCTTATTTTCTTAGTTTTAGTGAAATGACTTCTTGTACGGTGTAAACAAACTCAGTCTATTTTTAAACAAACACTGATATGCTACTTTTATAAACTTAAAGGTACATGTACAGCAAATATTAAATTATTTTTTGCCCTTCAAAGTGAAAATTGATTCAAGGACAAAATGCATTACACTTAGAACATTGTAAATAAGAATAACCTTATAACCCTCAAACATTTTTTGCAACAACGACTGTAAACATGTCTTTTTATTTAATTAGTCTGTTTTATTCTTTGTACTTGTCCACCTGTTCATCACAGAGGATCACCACCCTACATGTGAAATAAGAAATATTGTTACATTGCTATAGGCTATAGGTCACCTGAAATCTTACGATGAAACTGTTTTCTGCCAAAAGTCTCCAAGCCGGCAACAGTGCAAAGTCTATAGAAAAAAACTGTGCACCGTTAACCTTGAACAACAACTGCTTACCGAGGTTTACATGTATTTGTAGGAGTTCTTTTTATAGGCTGTAAGACAAATTGAATCTCAGTATTTTCTTTAGCTTTCCCTTGGGTAACATTGAAACTACTATTATTGAAAGCGTTGGCTTATTACAGCATTAATGACATTACACGATAATTATTCCTGGGAGGGGGACCTTTTGGCCACTGATTTGTTTATTCCTATATTTATTGTGGCTCCAAGAAGAAATAAGCATATCAAAACAATGTAGCATACAATTCCGACACAGGGGTTTCAATAAGCACCGACGACCGACGAAACGCGTCAGCTACATTGCTCAGAGAAGTCGGCTTCTTTTCCTTCAAAGAAGAAGCAACTAGTTTGAGTAATGTAATGGACAAAAATATAATTTGTTCAGCCAAAAATGTATAATGTAACTTAGTTTATCATTTGTTCATTGCTTGCAGGAGTTAATTGTGTGGCTAGTAAATCAAAATTTGACTAAACCCCAAATCTTCTTCAATGGAAAACTCGCTCTTTTATACTCAGTTTAGTCCCCTAAATGCTGGAAATCGCTTATTAGGGCTTTCCAATAAATTATTTTAAAATTTTCTAAAGGAGCATGCCCCAAGACACCTCTTGAAAACGTGGACTGTTGGTACAGTCAGTTACTCTATTCAAATCTGCTGGCTACTTTAATTTTTATTGAAACCCCTGCAGACAGGCATTTTTTTTAGCTGTTAACCCTTTCTCCTAACATTAGCAATGCACAATCAACAGAAAAAGTTATGAGAATTAATGAAAAGATGATCACCAAATGAAAAAATGCTCTGACCTTTTAAAAAAATCCCCCACTTAAACCTTTAAGGGAATGTATGGAGATCAGTTGGGAGAATTTGTATGCAAATATTAGGGCATAAAGAGTTAAACCATTGTTGCGCTATTTTGAAAAGATAGCTCACATGTCAGTGGTCTAAGGGTATGTTTCTTTTTGGCTTTGCCTGTTCGGATGCGTGTTGCAGGGGCCAATAAGGTTGAATGTACTATGAGTTGATGTGTAGGAACCAATGAGATTCTAAACATGACATTGCTGCGCTAAAGGTCAAACAAGGGCACTTTGAGACTAGCATTTTGTTTCTTCACAATTTAGTCATCTTTTGTAATGGCCAAAGGAGTTTAGAAGCATAACATTTAAATATCTTTATGATTCAAATGCTGAGTACAGTGATGCAACTGTTTAAGGGTTCATATTTTAGTGTGGCTGCTGGTTCAAGACATTTATGACCTAATTCGGTTATTGCGAACGGCACAACATACATGAATTATGTTTCACCTGCTTCAAAGTGAAGTACAAAAATCATATTTTTCAAAGGTTTACAAATGAAACATTAATAATTGGTATTTAGATATTGACTTTAACTTGCCACCTAAGCACCGGGTAGGCCAGTTCTTGCTGTTCTTTCATTTACAAACACCCCCTGTTCTGTCTTTTGCTTTAGTGGGTGCAAACATGTCAGTGGCTATTCTTCCAGTGCTGGTCCCTTAGATCCTGTTCCACCTAGCCAACACTGGTTCTCAGCTATGTCAGCCCCATTTTTCACATATTCTGGTTTAGCTAGTTTCTCAGATTGTAGGAGACAATTTGAGTTGCCTGTGTATAACCTAAAACCCTGCTGTTGTTGAAGGGAATTATTCACTCTTGGCTTTCTTGGAAATGGTGTAACAAGGGAGCAAGGGTGGCGCAGTGGTGAGAACGCTCGCCTCCCACCAATGTGGCCCGGGTTCGAATCCTGGCGTCGACGCCATATGTGGGTTGAGTTTGTTGTTGGTTCTTTCCCTTGCTCCGAGAGGTTTTTCTCCGGGTACTCCGGTTTTCCCCTCTCCTTAAAAACCAACACTTTCAAATTCCAATTCGATCTGGAACGCACGGACACGTTTCAATGAGTTCTTATGAACTCCTTAGTGATCCGTGGGTAAACAAATTACAATTTACAATTTACAATATTACAATTAACCTCCAGGATTCCTTTGCCTATTCCCACTTTTCACAATTATTTGTTGCTTTGTGCAGCTCTCTTCAATTTATCCTATTCAGCTTGTCATATATCTGGCATAAACTAGTAACAGTTGACACTACAGCTGCCCCCGCTCTGTATATTGTCGGTCAATAGTATTTTTGCTTGTTGTGTAGCTCTTTGAAATATACCGATTCATAATGAAGATTTTCACACATATTCCATACAATAGGTGAGATAAATACAGGAAACGCAAGGTTCCATGCACAGTTTCAGTTTGATTTACACAGCTTTGATCAAAACATTCTCAGCTCCGAGAATAGTTTATTCTAAACCATAGAAAAGATTTAATTAGATGTTATTTTTCGCTATTTCTCTTTCACTTTTTACATTCAGTTCATTTTATTTGCCAGAAAGTAAGCCTTAGAAATTAAAAGGAGGTTTGATCAATTCACGCTCGTGCATTCTAGTGTTATTCTAAACTTTACAGCGGAAGGACATCTGTGAGCAGGGAAAAATCAGCACAGAATTTGATTGTCGTCGAATTTCTGTAATCGTCCATCGTTCTGCTAGTGATAAGCTAGCCGTTGTTCACTCATCTTGCTTGTTTGGGGCTGAGTCTTATTCCGGTCAAAGAGAGAGAAAGAGTGTCTGGCAAGGTTTCTGATATAAATCAAAGATTTGTGAACTGGTGTCTGGCAAACTCTCCAAGTGTTTATATCTACACAGTTATACGCACCCTTTAACTTCGACAAGCCCCAGTTATCTTAAGAAATCATAAAGAGACCTTTGAGTCTTCCCTCTAAGCAACATTTGGTGAGTTGATATTCAAAGTACTTAAACAATTTCTTAACAACTGCATCGCTAAAATGGAGGTTGGGTGCCTGGAGTATCCAGGGGCTTCCACTATTGGCAGCAAGTCCCTAGAATGAAATAATGCCCCCATGACTGGCACAACAGCGTAACCCAGCCATGAGCCCCCACACCAAAGGAAAGGAACAGGCACCCGTCACACTGAAAAACATCAGTGGAGAAAAAACTAACAAAGCCTAGGGGGAGGGGGGAGGGGAAGAAAGTGGCTGACAGAACCTAGCACAAAGGAAAACTGAAACACGCCAATGAATCACATGATCGATGTAGCCAGCTACTGGGCATGTGCATGCCAAAGACCGCTGATCTCGGGCACTAAAGGCGCTTTTAGTTGTTAACTCCTTTAAATTGCTTTTAAATGCATTTTATTTTGCACCAGATGTCCAAAGGAAAGACAAAGAAAAAATGTGAATCTATTGTATGAGGATGGACTCAGCTATGCGTAATGTTTTACATTTTTTTTAATGTACAGCAATTTCCAATTTTGCAAAAAAAAAATTGTCTAAATTTAAGATTAAAAGAGTAGATTCTTGGTACGATTACACTGAAGCGTTCAAAACAGCTCATGCACTTTAAAAGTGCCTATGTTTAGCCTTGGCAGATAATGGCCAAACAGGAAATGTTTTAGGCAATAGCTATTACATAAGCAAGGCCATGTTTGTCATTCAGAATGGAGTTTGGGATCACTTGATCCAAGCACAATGCCTGTGGGTTCCCAGCATAGCTATTTGGTAAAAAGAGAAATCAAGTGCCCAAAAGGCCTGAAAAAATTGCAAACTCCTAATTGTAGCTTTGAATGAAAAATGGTCAGTACTACACCATTAAACTCTTTAATGAATATTGCAGTGGCAGATACTTAACATACATACAAGGTTATTTTCTAAGAAAAATGGTAAATTGAACAAAGGTCAAACAAATTAGTTTTAGATTTCAATATGTTGATTATCAGAAATAAACAAATTCCTTCATGCTGTGTCAGGTGTTCCGTAAAAAATAATCAAGTTTTACACATAAAGAAACCGTATTATATACAGAATAGAACACATGTAGAATGGCAACAATGTATTTTAAAAAATCAATCCTTAAATTAGGGTGCAAAGAAAGTCATTTTTAAAATTTGCCGTTCCGGCAAGCTGAAGCTAGAATAATATACTAGCCCAAATGTCATTTCAACTAGCCCACAAAAAATTGATGAGCAGAATTGATTTCACAGTTCTTGATCTGTAATTTGAATTCCTCAAAAAACTTCACTCTCCCGTCGGGCAAGTTAAGAACTAAATTCACTGGCCCGATAGCAAAATCCACTAGCCCCAGGCTATCAGACACTACTTTCTTAAATACACTTTCACATTATTTCCATAGAGTAAAAATACAAAGAGGATTTCAAATGTTGCTTGACTTGGTAACAATAATCTGTTCTATAACTGAAACCTTAATAATGAAATACAATGTTTTCCCTTGCGTTTGGACTTTTTATTACTGTCTACAGTACCACTGTATTGTAAGAGTTTATGTGACACACCAAGTGCATTGTTGAGTTATACGCGTGTCTATGTAAGCAAAGGAGAATATTTAAGGACAGAAGAGAAGTGCATTCTAGTACCTGTAGTTCTCTCAATAATATCATTTTCAGTCAACATGACTGCAGTGTAGCCTTACCCTTTCAGTATGTGCCTCTTGATTTTGTTCTTCCCCATCATACATCACAGGCCCAAAGCTAACCCCTCCACTGAAAACAGGAATTTATTGTGCATAATTAGTGTACATGTCTTCAAAACGGTGAGCAATTCCATGAAATGATTTTATCAAACTATTTCTTAGCAGCAGTAGTGTCTATTATATTTTATAGCTTGTGATAAAGTGGAACAAAGGAGAGTTCCTTAACACTCTTCAGCACGTGTAGACTCTGGCAAGATATACATGTAATAATAAATTTGAAAACAACAAATTTGCCAAATTCCTGGAATGTTGATGTACATACATGTATGCATTTTACATCCACTTAAAAGATTGTGTTTGGTCACAGAAATTTCTTGTTAATTCCATTACAATAAAAACAAAACAACAATCAATGATCATAACATCATTTAAATTATTTCCACTGTCATGTTCACATCAT
>BOPM01000042.1:75859-94259 GCA_022179025.1 Porites australiensis
ATGAATGTAGTTTTACGGTTATAGAGATGTGAGTTTTTAGTCAGTGACAGAGGCGGCTCGAAAGTGGCCTTTGCTCCCACAAGTCTACCATAGCTTAATGGTTGAGCATCTGTACTAGTAATCAGAAGGTCATACATGTAGGGTTGACTCCTATTGGGAAAACTCAGAGTATTTCTTCCGAGCTGCAAATGTCACTGATTGAAAAATCTTCTTTCTCAGTTTTACTGTAGCACTTCAAAATGTTGATAAAAATTATCGTTAAATGGCTCAGCTAGTGCACCAGTTAGTTATGGATGCAAGCAGGAGGTTGCTAAGTACAGAAGAAGTACAAAAGTGTCTCTTAGCAAATAAAAAAAGCCTTTGTAACACATTATGAGTCATTAGTGCACAGCTGTGATGCTTACTTACTGTCCTCAGCTTGCACCCACTTGCAACAACTGTTAAACTGATCAATCAGAGTGTATGCTGTACTATGGTTATTCAATAATTACCATTATTATTACCAGTACAGTGGAACCTCAATATAACAAGGGGCGAAGGGAATGGTAAAATTTGTTCTCTGTAACGAGGTTTTGTTATATCGAGGTTCTTTTTCATTCATTTTACTATTACTAGGGCAACGAAAATCGTTCTTTATTCAGAGTACTTCATTATATAGAGTTTCGCTATATTGAGGTTCCACTGTAACATAAAATATAAGTTAAACTGTCTTGTTACACGCTCTAAGAAAAATATTGTAGTGTAAACAAAAATGTCCCTTCCAGGTTCCACATAAAGAATAGCAACAGCGGCGAATATCAGCATAAGCAATGCTAAAAATAATAAGAAATAATTAATAAGCACTGCATTCTCCGAAATGTAAATGCACAGCGCTTGTTCAGGGCAAGGGGGGGGGGGGGGGGGGGGGGGGGGGAGAGTGGGGTCAGCCCCACCAGCCGTACTAATTAAATTGTGCAAAGTTAACTACATGTAAAAGTTTTATACTTTACAATAAGGATAGCAGGTCTAAAGGCATAAACATAAAAAGTAACAATATTAGACAGCCACTTATTTAAACTTTTGGACTGGTTATACTCACATATGTCCAATGCTGAAAGGCTGCAGTGACATAAAAAGAAACAAAAGAGATGTGAGAATACACCAATATTGACAAAGAAAATAAAGGACAGTTGTTGAGTTTCATCCAATTTAAACAGGGTGGCAAGCCCGCCCTAGGATTTCACGGTAACGATCGTTTCCGGTACCGTGTCGTTACCGTGGTCTTAAAATAACGGAACCGAAGAATAGTTTCCCAGTGACATGTCCTGATATATTCAGACTGAGGGATCAAAATACACAAATATAGTATTTTTCCACCCGGATTCTTAACTAGCACAGCAATTCTTTATGACTCAGCTTGTGTATAAACGAAATTTTAAACGCTACCGTTTCGTCCGCCATCTTGAATCGTTCCCAAAGTGCATTGCAATGACTCGCGCATGAAAGATGTTTTACAGTTTGCAGCAGCGATTGTTATGGCTTCCAGTGCCAAGAAAAAAATATACGACTCCAAAAGTTGAAAAACAATTAGAATGTAGTGTTTTAGTGACAATTTCACTGTTGAAACTGATGATGAGGCAATGAGGGCCGAGGTAAGTTTTAATGGATACAGCAGATTATATGCGTTATGTTGTAAAAAATAGTGTCACAATATTTTTTTATACATTTTTCAGTTTGGTGTGGAAATTGTTCAGTCGGCCACAACATCCTGGGGGAAACGGGTAAAAGGTTATGCAAAGACGCTGGAATTGAAGGTCAATTCACAAACCACAGCCTGCGTGCGACAACAGCGACCTGGGGACTGCAGAAAGGAATTCCAGATAAATTTGTAATGGAGCGTACAAAGCATAGAGATGTTAGGTCGTTGCAAAAATATCAACGCTCAGATACTTCAAGTAAGTTTGAGATTTTAAAGAAGTTCGACTGTTGCGAAGCCGTGTCACTACCCGAGTCAGTTACTTCTGAAAAAGGTGTCAATAAAACTTGAAGTCGAGGTAGATGAGGAAGAAGTAAAAGGCTGTTCGAGATTTCTGAAGGAATGTAATGAGCCGGAACGTCTGCTACTTTTAATAATTGTACCTTCATAGTCTCAAAAGACTTTAAATTGTAACACGTGGGAACAATTTTTCACGCTAAATCGATTATTTTCGTGGATATTTTGAAAAATAAATTTCATTTTTTGTTTACAGCTTTGTTGGAAATTAAGTTTAAATTGGTCTAGAGGAGGAATTTTATGTCGTCAGAAACAGCAAAGTTGAATTGCAATTAATTGCGACGAGAACTTTTATGAGAGTTAATTTTCATTATTTTTTTCGTTTTTGGGTTTGTTTGTATAAAATCCCTTAGTCGAGGGCATCCCTCAAACGAGAACAGGGGTCTTTTTGCATGAGCATGCGCACCAAGACCTGATAAAGAGCATGTGACCAGTGACAGCGACCGTGGTGCATAGTCATAGGGACCAAATTCTTCACTTTGAAAGCTTGCTTGAGATTCAAATGGTAGCAGGAACTTAGGAAAGACCTTCGTTGTAAAAATTAAGTAAAGAAGTGGTGATTTAAAGTGGAGACTGATGCGCTGAACTAGTTGAAAGAGCACGTTTCTCAAGGATGTCTGACACGAACATGGCTGCTTGTTGTTGTTTGGCGCTCGACTCGTGTCTTGATTCCCCTTCAAGAACCGCAAAGTTTGGCATAGAATGCATTGCTTATGGGAAGCTATTGAGCAAAATGCTCTTTATTTAGTGTTTGTCTATAAATCGGATGTAAATTAGTTTCTCGATGCCGTGGAGGATTTCTGTCAATAAATTGTGGATAGCTGATTTAGCCATATTTCGGGAGTGGGCGACTACCACGTCGTTATCTGTTGGAATAGAAAGTTGTTCTCTTAAGTATTTTACCGATACAAAGTTTGTTTATCGGAAAATTGTAGAACTTCTTTTTTTGCGTGGACTAACATTGTAACGCATCTTTTACGGGAATTTTCTTTAAGCCACAACTTGAGTGCTATAATAATTTTTAACTTTTGGTCGGTATCACATGTTTACTGTACTTCTTGGGAGACCTAATCGTTTGTTTCATCAAAATCGGTCATCAGATTCGACTTTAATTTCGGTCCTATTGAATGCAGTTTTGACTGTGTCTCATTGATATTCATTTTTTTATTGTTCGAGACATACAGAGTGACTACCACCGACATTTCAACAGGTGACAAATCTACGTCTCGTGTGCTCTTAATTTTGTAGCTTTGAAGTGCTGGGAAAATTGTAGAACATCCTTTCCCATTTCAAAACAAAGAAAATTGAAAGTGTTTACTAACATCAACAAACTTTTCGGCACTTTGTTTAGACTTTGATGAGGTCAGTGCAATCCTACAAGCACTCCATATACGCGCGCTGTTGTCCAGGTCAAGTCGGGAGATGAAATTTGATAGTAGCTTGTGGTATGTTAAAGCCGGTCTACTTCGCTTTTGAGACAGTGTTAGAGTTTTTTTACAAACTACACATTTTGTGAAATCACGAGCACATTAGCCAAGACCAACGAGCAAAATAATCGCGATGATGATAGCTTTGAGAAGCGCCATTTTGATGAAGGCAGACCCTGTGGTGAGCCTCCATGCACATCGCTTGTTCAGCGGTCGCGCTTGCTCATGTAAAAAAGACCCCTGTTTCAAACGAGGGATTTTTACAGATAAATTCCCAATAGCCCACATTCGATATATTAAAATTCTAACATAACCCCGAGGCTTTCTGGTCCTTTTTTGGTTTGGTTTTCTTTGTGTTCAAATCTCTTATGGGAATTGCTAGACAAAGGAGTCGTGAAAAATTTGCATTTTTGACCCTAAAGCCATAGGGAACCCACGCTCTAACTTTACGACGACGCTTAACGACTTAACTTAACGAGGCTTTACGAGGTTTGGCTCTCATTTCACTGTTGGTGTCACGCGCCGGCTGTTATTATCGTCTCGCGTTTCATTGTTGGTTTTTAATTTATTAACAATTTGAGAGAGAGTAATTTGTTATTATTATCATTATTTATTACCGTTGATTCAATTTGTAATAAATAAGTAACCAACGATGAAACGCGAGACGATAATAAGAACCGGCGCGTGACCACATAAATTATTGTGAAATCACAAAAAGGGTCCACTTGAACATAGTTTTCGCATCGTAAAAAACTTCCATTTCACTTCGCACCACAGCAGATTCAAGAATAAAACAAAACAGGTAAGATTTTATATCTTATTTGATTTCCATTTGCAGTTTACAAATACGAGGGTGGGTTCCCTATGCTAAAGCCTTGGAGACATGTTAGAATTTTAATATATCGAACGGGGACTATTAATAGTTATGAATTCAATTCATCAGCCCCGCTCTTCCCTGCTTCGTCATCAAGCCCTCCCCGTACTTTCAGTTTGTTGAATATTCAAGAGGGTTGTACGTCAAATAAAGGCTGTTGAATAACAAAAGAGAAGGTGTGAATCATGAAATAAGGTGTCTCTAGAACCCTCGAAGCAATTAAAAGTTCATAACTTCACGCATGAACTGTAAATATCCTGTACGGAAATGAAAGCCGGGTTACCTGTTTAGACAGAGTTCTCGTGATGCACAGGATTAAATTCTGTCAGGCCTTCTGCAGGGCCCGGTTGCTCGAAGCATGGTTAGCGTTAACCAGCGTTTAATACCTTGACAACGTATTGGTTTTGATACTGCTTAACCAATGGTTAAAGCTAAACATGCTTTGAGCAACTCAGCCCTCGGTTAAGTTAACTTAACATAAAAAAATAATTGTGTAGTTGTCTGAAGAACCCTCATACCACAAAGAAAAAAGCCAAATAGTTTTTGTTTCGGATGTTAGGAATACTTAACATACTTTGAATACTTTCATCGAATTTCCGCATGCAAACTTTTGGATTTTGCCGATGTATTTCGTGGAACAGTGTAAATTGTCTGTTAGTCCTATTATGAGCCTGGGTTGCCTATGTGTGGTCATGAGAAAAATAACCTGCACGATAAGCGTGTTTGTGGTAGTCGAACTGAAGCATTTTTTGCAATTTCGCATCTGTAGAGCACGTTAACGGCAAATAACAGTGAGAGATGCTGACGTAGTAACACTCTTTTTTATGTTGGAAACAGCAAACTTAAGTCTGCCGTCTAACCTGGTAAAATTGTCAGATGTTGGCGCGTATCACATTAGACGGAGAGTCTTATGCCACTGAACCTGTTGCGCAAATCTAATGGCTTAAGTTGATGTCTCTGTGACCCGTTGTAATCGATTTGGATTTTTATAACTGATTGCTTAATCTTTAAATTAGGTTATAACGTTTCCCTCAGTGAAATGATACTTTTGTCAATCATAGTTAAGTATTGTTTTGTCTGTTATCCTTACCTTTTCCGCCTTTATCCGTCATACTTCTCCGCTCGCCCAACATAGAGCGCCTTATACCATAAAGGTGATGTTGCACGGAACGATTTTAGGATTTTTAGCGCATCATAGCGTTGCAATGTTGGAACAGTGTTGCAAGCATTCAAAACAATGTCGCAACAATATTGCAACGCTGTGTTGTGCTAAAAATCGTTGTTGCGAATCGTCTCGTGCATGTATAGTTAATTAGGGTAATTCCCTTCGGCCTTTGGTAAAGGAATGCTTGCATGCCCAAACAGATTCGATGTGATAGTCAGTCACATCCACCATTAATCCATACAAAATGTGAAGACACTTGATCGCGCTGTCAGAAGTATTTACTTTATTTTGTTGAGTTTTTTTGTTGGATTTCGCTGTCGTTTTGGATTATTGGATTTCTCTCTGGATGACTTGATAACGTTCGCGACAATGTACTAGCAAACGCTTACGTGGCAGCTATGTTGTCCGAGAACTCTTTTGTTATCATTGAAAACAACAATGTTTCATTTATGTGATATTAAAGAAAATTTCGAATCTAACCTTTCTGGTTTTTTTGGTTTTGTGTTTGCTTCTTTTTGCTTTTTATAAAACAAAACCAGTTTACTTTATTACTTATACGGAAGTAAGGTCAGGTCGTAAAGCTGGGATTTCTACTTTCAGTTTCCGAACGATTTTGAATTTTGGTTCGGTACCGGAAGTCGCGTTTAGTCCTTTCCGCTCGCCTTCTCATTTGGCATTGCATCTTTGTCTTTTATATCAACTGTGTGCTTTCGAAAGGCACGATTAGTGTGTATGTGAAATTAAAGGCTATACAGTCGACTCTCTCTTAACGGACACCTCTATAAGACGGACACCTCTGTAAAACGGACACCTAGAGTTGGTCCCTACCTTTGTTTATTCCCTTTATTTGACTCTTTACAAGACGGACATCTCTTTAAGACGGACACTTAGTGCCGGTCCCAAAGGTGTCCGTCTTGGAGAGAGTTGACTGTACGCCTAAATAAACTTGATGTTAGAAAACTGTGAACGAGAACCGAACTCATGACCTGGCAGTTAAGCGTCAATCGAAATGGAAGTGGTATGAGACAAAAGCAGGGTGGTACAGAGGAAAACGCTAACTACAAACAAATCCGCAATGTGATTTGGAAGAAAAAGTGCATAGTTTACCGCCTTGATATTAGCAGAGCTCTCGCGCGCGCAGCGGAGCACCATGGGTAAGAAAATTTGGTAACCTGTGCATCCGAGAAATTTGGTAGTCACGTGACTGTACACCCGCCCGCCTGACCATCCGTCCCCACCACAGGCATACCAATGTAAAATAACCCAATCAACATACAGGTATTGCAACTTGAGGTTCTTTTGGCGGAAATCGCAAAGCCACCCGCGTCTTGTGAAGCAGAGACAACTAAAGAGTCAATAAAAGAGTCAAATTTTTTCTGTATCAGTGTTGTCTAAGGTATTAAGCTTAGCTTAATTGTCATGTCCACAAATTTGGAATACAGAGAAGAGAGAGACAGAGAAAAACAGAAAGTAGGCGACAGGCCAGCAAAAAACAAAGGAGGCATTCTATTGTTGGAAAAACAACATGAAAATTTTGTAGCGGCTGTGGGAAAATAAGAAATGCTAGCGCTCACCAAGGTGAAAATGAGCGGCAGTGAAAAAAAAATGAACAAGAACACGTACGACATTTCCCACACAAAACGTATAATCAGTAAGTTTCTGGAAGTTTCACGTTGTAGCCGTGCAAAACAACTGCAAAGAAGTGTACAAAAAAAGTTTGTTTTTTTGTGCAAAGTTGCTTTTTTGCTAATTAGACCAATTGTTGTTTTTTTCACCATTCTCTTTTCCTTCATTGCTTAGCATTTCAGGATTATTTATTTTGTTTGAGCAAACTATAAATGTTATCAGAGCTTCGCTTTTAGCCCTTTAGGCTAAATCTATATATTATTTTTTGTTCGCAAACCAGAATTTTCATGTCACTTTACCTTAAAACCTGGTGGTTGTGGCTAATACTTCTTTATCTTGAGGCCCACAGAGTTTTTAGATGAATCCATCAAATGGTCCCTTTCGTAATTTCACTTTTGAATTCAGACAGGTAACGACAAGTAAAAGAAAAATCACCATCGTTTCTCGGATGTTCCGATGGAAACATTGTTAAGCCTGAACTTTATATGGATAGTTTTGGCTGCCAAGTTAGCTATTTTTGCATGGGTCTCCAGATAAGGAAATCAAACAAGTAACGTTAAATGTGTGTGATAAATGAGTGTTTGTTAAGTGAACTGTTATGCCAATCCTTTGTAATTTTGACGAGGTTTAAATTCCAAGAGTAAGACCCTGTTTACATGGAGTGGGGGACCCCGGTTTAGTGGGGTAGGTTTCTTTTGTTTTGTGTCCCCCAGAGCGTGAAAACAAAAGAAACCAACCCCACTAGACCGGGGTCCCCCACTCCATGTAAACAGACCCTAAGTGACAGGATCAGTTCTTTGCTAACCCCTTGATAGTCCAGCTTACCTCTCTTGTCCTTGATGTTGAATCATGATCAACCTAGTTTGCTGCGTCACTTAAAGTTTGCTTGATTCACCGCTAGAAATTCGCCTAGATTCCAGTTCACTCAAATGTTGATATTATCCATGCATTTGACGACATACAACTATCTTCGCCCTCTTTAAATGCTTCGTATAAAGAGGTCTCAGTCTTAGAGGCATAATCGACCGAACCAGCACATCTAACAAAACATTTCGTCAATGAATTGTTCACCTTTCATGGATGACAATGTTAACCGAAAGCAGCGAAACATTTCCCTTCTTTCTTTAAAATAAAATGTGACAAGACAGGCTCTGGTAAATAATCTATTCTCGTTCCTGCAGACAAACTTGCTGGTGGTGAAAAATTTCCGCTCAATTCCATTTTTACTTCATTTAGAATGATATCGATGTGACATTCATTTGAAAATTGAAACTGATCACAGACGTAGATGAAGGTTTTTTGAAAGCACTAATGATGTATTCTTTCTGAGACATTTTTTCTGTAGCCATCTGGAAAAAATACACTTTATTTATGCAAACAAAAAGGGTCGGCTGCTCATGATGATTCTGCGATTGGACCCATGTGGTAGTTTTATCTAATACCACAACTGCTGCTCACATAAGCTCTCCCAGTTATAGCCCCATCTATACCTGTAAACAAAAAAAATACATCCGATTGTAAGCCCTACCTGATGTAAGCCCCCTCCAAATGTATTGAAATGAATTCGATATATTATGACGGTTTGAACTTCAAAACACCAGTAAATGCAAAACGTATTTTGATCCGCACTGCTGTAACTCTACTCTGGTTATCAGCCCCCATAAGAATACTGGCCCCTCCGTTTTCTAAGTCAACCCCTTACGAAGATTTATAAGCCCAGGGCGTAAAAGTGGCAGTTCACGGTACCTCAAGGCTGGATCTTGCATGGCACTTTGGTTTTCTAGCAACACCATCAACACCATCTCTGTGTCAGCACAGCTTTGTTTTAAAAAAGCTTTAGCATGTCTTCGAATGAATCTTAAAGGTGAAAGGCTCAGAAAAGTTCACGTGACAAAACTCCTTTAACCACAGCCCGTTATTCGTTTTCAGCTGACTTCGCAGATGGGATTCCTGGGGTACTTGACAGCCTTTCAAGTCGCCGTTTTGAACACAGAGAAGACCCAGAAGACAAGGCTTTGTGACCTAAAGAAAGCGCCTATCTTAACATCGAACGTGATTGTATTATTTCCAAGCAACACTGCTATGGTGGCCGACAACTGCCACTCGTCAAAACGACATAAATTTGTTAATTTTAGATAAATACATAAATACATACATACATACAAGTTGTTTTATTGTGTTTTGAGGTAAAAGTACAATAACATGCCCACGGGTAGCTAAGCTAGATTGAACTTTAGTTATTTTAAATTGCCAATGAAGTGAAAGTAAAACGCAAAATTATTTTCTTTTTCATTGAATCAATCAATCAATCAATCATTTATTTTAAAACGTTACGTCAAAGAGCTAAAAAAACTCGTTCAAAATACGAACGTGTATAAATAAAATCTATAATAATTACAGCTATATAATATTATTCAGTTTTAAAAACAACTCAATAAATATATACATATAAAAAACTTGGTAATAAAAACGTAAAATATAAAAAGCTAAAACCGACTAAAAAGCCACATACTAAAAACGTGACTAGGAAAACTATAATACTCGTTCTAAAACAGTTAAAGGCTACAATCGTGCACTATGAGACACGTTCTAAAAAGCTTTAGTCGTGCAATTTACTTCTGAAGTCATTAGCATCTCTTGAAAGACGCACTTGAGGAGGCAAACTGTTCCATAACTTAGCTAATGAATAAGTGAAAGAATTCTTCTTAAATTTAAGACTAAAGTTAGGTAATTCCAAATTCAAGCCCTCGCCTCTTAGCCTATACGGTGTATGCCTGTATTTAAAAAGGCTTCCAATATAAGTAGGTCCCGTACCATTTAAGCATTTAAAAAGAAGTATTAACGCCTGGTGTAAGCGCCTACAATATAAGGATTTCATGCTAGCCGTAGTGAGCAGCTCGTCGTATGACATTGACTTGTTGTGCCCGATTAATGTTCTCAAAATATAACAGTTGCCATCTTCGAGACGGTTGCGTTGACCCGTACCTATGCCTACAAACAAAGGACTGCAGTATTCGAGATGAGGTAATATAAATGCTTTATAAAGTTTTATCATTGCATCATGAGGAAGAAAACGCCTTATTCTTCTCAGTGCAGAGGCCTTCGCGTAGGCTTTCTTTAGTTGATCTGATATGTGTTCTTTATAGGATAGGTCCTTGTCTAGAGTAACTCCGAGAATCTTAATAGATCGGAGAAATTCTATTCTAGCATTATTAAGAAATAAAGAATAATGATAGGCACAGGGTCCGACAGATAATGCTTGAGTCTTAGTACTGTTCACTGTTAAATGGTTAGACTCAAACCACGACGAAAGAGTCTGAAGATCTTTGTTGAAGGAAAATTCTAGAATGGTGGGAGATACATCAGACAGGTAGGCAGTCGTGTCATCAGCGTACAGCCGCAATGAGACATTAGGAACACAGAAATTCAAGTCATTAATGAATATGTTGAACAGCAACGGCCCCAATAGTGAACCTTGAGGAACGCCAGATTTAACTGTTTTGAAGTTAGAGCATACGCCTTCTAATCTGACACATTGTTGACGACCTAGCAGGTAGATGGACATCAGTTCCAAGGCATGTGGAGAAAAGCCATAGGCCTTCAACTTCGCGAGCAGAAGGCTGTGGTTTATGGCATCAAACGCTTTGCTCAAGTCCACAGCGACCGCCGCTACAGCTTCCTTGTTATCAATACTGTTCCTACAATCTTCCGTCATTTTTAGCAATTTAGTGCAGCAAGAGTGAGTTTTCATAAATCCAGATAAGTTTGAGGACAAAACGCTATGAAATGCATTCTAAGTTTGGTCGTAAATAACTTTCTCAAACACCTTCGATAGCGAAGTTAATATTGAGACAGGGCTGTAGTTTGCTTTGTCTGTGTCAATCCCCCGTTTAAAGACAGGAGTAAGGCGCGCTTGCTTCCATTCAGAGGGCAATGAGCGATTCAGAATACAGAAGTTGATCAACTTAGTCACCTCTTCGGCAAGAACTGGGGATCCCAAACGCAAGATTCGTGGTGAAATGCCGTCTACCCCAACTGCCTTTCTCGGATTAAGGTGGTCTAAGATGTTACAGATATATGAAGTACTGACTAGGGAGTAATTAAACTCACTTGAGAAACGTAGATTGCTTATTGCCTTGATACTAGGATGGTCAGTGTAGTCAGTGTCAGATCTATGCTCTAACTGAATAATATTGGCAAAGTAATTGAACTGGAAATAGATTAATTGTTTTTTTTATTTTCAACTCAAAACAAAACATTTTTGTAATGAAATGAAAATAAAACTAAAAGTAAAATAAAAGCAGAAGTAAAATTAATATGTTCACGGTCGGGAACTGCCATTCAAAACAAAAAAAAGGGTAAAATTAATATTTTCATGGCCGGGAACTGCCGTTCTTTGTGTCGTTACGCAGGTAGACTAGATGAAAGGCTCCTAAGAGCAAGCTCATGGATGAATTGAATCGTAAACGAGCATGGGTGCTAAGTGCCACTGCTCTAATTTTGAAGATTGAGTTTCATTACTATTGACAACCGAATGTTGAAGATTATCACGTCTGTATTTATAGTAACTAGAAGACTTAAGAAACATTCCATTTTGAAATTCATTTTTTTTAAACTGCTTGGGCACGGTAACATATTCACTCTCCTTAGTTTTTTTTTTTTTTTTTTTTTTAATTATTATTATTATTTCATAACTTTCTCTGTGTGTTGGTAACTTGATAGATCATATTTACATTTCTTTAGCAAAAAGTAAAATAATTTGCTTTCTCGTGTGAACGTCAACGCCGCTTTACAATTCGAGGACCGCTTTTTGCAGCTAAGGCTCTTTGGCCGGGATAAAACTCTCGCTTAAAAACTCCCACCATACGAATGTTAAAATTTTGGAACAAAATGAGCCTTGTGCTGGAAAAAAGTCTTCGCTTTTAGAAACTCAAACAAGGGGCACATGCTTACGTTCTGTTGCTCTTCAATTGGAGTGAGAATAGTGGGACAATCGGGCAATGTCAGGTTTGGCCTTAAGTACTCTATGCAGATTCGCATCACTGGAAAATGTATGCACTGCTCTATATAGCTGATGTTAAAACAGTATCATTGTAGGTTTTTGAACACAGATTTGCAGTCATAGCTACCTAAAGCGCTTAACGTCTTCGTCCCATTTGTGGATAGGCCGAATTAAATCGTTTCGTTTCTAAATTCATCGGCAAAATGAGGCATAGAATATAACATAAAATAACACTCACTTTGCGTGTCTAGTTTTGAAGTTCATCCTCTTCATCGTTGTCTGTTCTTTAATGAGCATCCTGTTGGTCTCATGTCAGGATTAGTGTTTAAACTCAGGTTCTGTTTTATGCCACGTGTTCCTTGGTGTCTTGAGGTACCGTTTTAACCAGCATGGAAGAGACTGAGTCACGCAATGTACTAGCCGCTTAATCCATCATTATCGTTTAAATTGTACTTTCCAGTCGCAGAAGCTGGTGTCTGTTCCCGCTTACACACGTATTCTTTAATCCACAGGATGCGCGTGAGTCAACTTTAACCGCAATTTCTTTTTTTTGTGTGGAGTGAAGGAATTGAACGCGCCATCTGACTTAGTCGCGCGTTATATGAACAGTCACTCCATAGAGAAATGTTTGGGAATCATTTTGGCGAGCAGCCGCGACGTGCTCCGGGAAACAATCCCAACAATCCCAGTTCTTTTGATCCTTATCATCATCGGCGACCAATTCGGCCAGCGAAAATTCCTGATCACGGACTTAACTTGCGTCTCAGACACGTGTGGAAATCATGAGGAGCGGGGCCTGGGAATGAGGTTACGGTACCCTCGAGGAAGGAGGATACTCGCGTCCCCTTCCGCGCGTAGCTTTTTTTCGCGGTGACATTGCCCCTGGCGTGACCACTATGCACTTGCCTTGTTTTCGGCTGCTATAGCTGTTCAAACATTTTGACGGGCAAAATGTCTGGAATTGTCGTCATTTTTTACCTTTTTTGGGCCATGTGCTCCCTTCTCCTAGGGGCCACACGCGTGAAGTTTAACTGGCTTCTGAGTAGACAACATGTGCACCTGAAGAAAAAAAGATTTTAGTTGCTGAGACCTTCATACTGCAAATTTGCTCAATTTCGAATTAATACCTGAAAAAAGGAATGTAAGTTGCCCGGACGTCTTAAAGCCACAAGTTGCAGTAACTTTAGTTATAGATAGTATGAGGGATAAGTGGACTGAACGAAACTGCTAAACTGACACTGGAACTCAAAGGGACTCCTTAAGTTTTGCTAACTTCAGCCCTGATTGCCGTACTCGGTTTTCACTGCGTCTTTACGAAGCCAATCTCTGCCTAGCAGTGTCTTTAGAACTAATAAAACCAGTGGAAAGGCAAATTGACGTCAGAAATTAATAAACGGAATTATTGGGTAATTTCCCCACGCTTGTTTTAAAATGGCATCATACACCATGGCTTGTTGGCCGAAAAGTTTGATTTCAACAATTTTTTTGATGTGCAACCCTGGACAATACCCCAAAGCCTTTTTTGTACTTCTTATTTCGAAAGATCAAGTGATGGATAGTTTTTGTAGGAATGTGGCTTGGAGTTTTTGTTGAACACAATCGGTAAGGCCTAAATTCACTCTCACTACAGGGGGGGATCTAGGGGGAGGGTGCAGGGGGTGCACACCCCCCCCCCCCTCCCCTTGAGATGACCTGCGGTTTTCTAATACAACTGGTATTCTACAAAAAAAAAACTATGTGGTTTATTAGTGTTGAAGTAGAGCAAGAGACGAGTGCACCCCGTCCTAAAAAAATTCCTGGACCCGCCCCTGCACTAGCTTGTTATGCATGTGATTGGATTGTTTTATATAGCGCTTCTTAAAAAACAATGGTTATTTTGGTGTGAACGCGTAATTGGTTGTAAAGAATGTGTCCGTGCAGAAAAGGATTGTTTTATCCCAACTGGGCTACAGTATTCAGTCATTTATGAGACAGATTTTTCTTTTTGCAAAAGATAGGTTGCCGTTCCGGAGAAAAAACATTGAAATAGACGTCAAAGAATCCTTCCTAATATTTAAGATCAGTGGATTTTTTTAACTTTCAATATTCACATAATCGATTTCCTGCTGTTAGGGTTTTATCCCTTAAAAATACCATTATGTACTTCTTTACACAAAACCTCCTATGCGACACTCTGACAGCAGAACGTGAACTTTACACTCTCCTTATATACTGAAACTGATAGAGGGGAGAAGTGTGACGTCAAGATACCATGGTAGTCAATTTTCTGGATGACAACAATAGGGCCCAGATTAGGCAACGACGACGGCGACAGTAACGAGAACGGAATAAATCCCGATAGCTTTAGATTAGCAAAACAACAAACTTTCACGTGCATCACGCATTTTTTGTACATTTCTGAGCCATCGTTGCACGACTGCGACATGAAACTTCCTATTTCACGCGCCCGCTTTACGGAGTAAGTGAGCACAACAGAAAAAGTTTCTTTTCAGTTTTTTTAAACTCAGATACGGTCCTTTCGGATTAAATCCAGAAAATTTCGCCAACATTTGACAAATTAAATGAACTGAGTTGAATAAGATCGATGAAGTTTGAAACAATGCAAATTTGCTTTTTGAGTTAATTTTCGGTTTGTTGTCATCCAAACGTTTTGGTACCATGGCAACGTGACGTAACGACTTCTCCTCTCCATAGTTTATCATTTATAAGAAACTATTATAACAGTCACGGAAGTGAATTTTTCTCTCCTATGACAGTAGGGCAGAAAGTAAACTTTCCTCTCTTTTATCCATACTGAAATATCGTTTGTACGAAAACCCTGTGTGACAGCTAAGTGCTTTTGACACTTACGCATTGTTGTCAAAGTCATGGACTTCTATACCGGAAAAAAAAATTCTGGATTTATGCCCATTTTTTACCTACCACAATATGCCGGATGTATAAAACTTGCATCCCCATACTTCGTTTCGCTTGCGCCTTTTTGTGTCGGACTTTTTCTCTCAAGGAAGTCAGGTCTTTCTCTGCAGGTCTTAGCGTAGTCAGTATAGCGATAAAATAACAGATTTAAGAGGTTTTTTAAAATTTGATATTGAACAAACAAATCTCTACGTCTTTTTAATTAAATGGAACGGGTGTCTTTGTGTACTGTTTCGCATGATTGGCTGATATTTGACTTTCTGTTGGAGATAATTTCCGCGAAAAGTGTTTAAATTAAATGGTCCTTTCCTAGAAAAGACTTGTGAGGGAAAAAAATCAGTATTTTTTTGGTTTATGTTTCTTTTCTTATTTTCTTTTACGTTCAAGACTTTTGACTGACAAAAAATACTTTCGTTATTATACAAATGCCAGCCAGATTCTGGAAAAATGTTTGAAAATAGAGAAGTAACAATCTTTCTTCTTTCTCGAAATTTTCGACGAAGGTAACTTTGTATAATACATATAAAACAAAAACCAGTCGCAGCTGGTTGGAAGCGAAACAGCTGAACTTTTTATTAGCATAGGAGAGACGAATAATTTCACTCTTAACAACGATCAAAGTCAAAGTTGCAAAATTCATTTTCGTATAGTGGAAGAGACAGGTGCTGCTATGCGTAACTGCTGCTGGAGAGAGTGACCCTGACAGACTTAACGGCCGCCTCGTTCCCGGTCGTCCTCGGGGAGCAAGGGATGGCGCAGTGGTGAGAGCGCTCGCTTCCCACCAATGTGGCCCGGGTTCGAATCCTGGCGTCGACGCTATATGTGGGTTAAATTTGTTGTTGGTTCCCTCCTTTGCTCCAAGAGGTTTTTCTCCGGGTACTCCGGTTTTCCCCTCTCCTCAAAAACCAACATTTCCAATTTCCAATTCGACCAGGAATCAGGTAGACGAAGAACCACTATGTGGATGTGCCACCTCCAAATCACTTTTTACTAATTTATTTATTCATTTATTTATTTCGTGTGACGTCACCTGTCAAGCTTGTTGGGAAAATTCGCGCTCAGTTCCAAGCCTCCTCTTGTTACTCGGATAGTGCGAACTGGCCTGGGTACGAGGCTGACTTAACGGTAGTTCATCTAACCATAACTCAATTCAGTTGTGAAATTTTAAATTCGTGCGGATTTAGGGGCTGTTTACACGCAGAGAGGAACATCCTAGTACCAATAAGATCCTAGAAATCGGAAGAACTTTCATTGGGTTTACTTGCAGAAATTTCGGTCCTTGTGGTTCCCAAGTAGAGAAGGATCAAGAAGGAATTAAAAATGGCGGGCGACAAAAAAAAAAAACTGCAATTTAGGCTCTTCTGTTTTTTTTCTTGCGTTAAAAATTAGCTTTCAGCAGAATTATCACAATAATCAGCTCGTGGTAACGCCAAACGAAATGGTCGGCCTTTATTGCATTGATTAGCCGATTATATTAGCCACTGAACGACCCGCCGCTATTTTTGTTTGGTTTGTCTCTTGTGCTAGGATCTTCCTAGCGAAGGCAGTTTACATGGTGCTAGATCCCAGTACTGTAAACCGAATACAGAAAACAGATCGTGGCCGGCCCTAAGATTATCTGCTTGTGGATTATCTTCTTGTGGTAGGCTCTTCCTACCTCCATAAAAACAGCTCCTTAGTCGTAAAAGTATACTTTGGTAACATGAAATCCACGATACAATATGAAGGCGACAGCAACGGAAACGTCAAAACAGCGATGGGTTTAGTGAGCAAAACAACAACTCCGCACGTGCTTCACGCTTTTCGCAATTCTGTACAGCTACGACGTGAAATGACCACGTTTTAGAGTTTATCGAGAAGGTAAACGGCTAGGCGATAAAGTTTGCTCTAACTCCCTCTCCTCTCTTGGAAACTAAAATTTCATTGGGTTTTGATGACACTCATCTGGCAGGGCATAAATTTTTCGTTATTTCAGGCTCTTGTGTTTAACAAGCAAGTAACCATCTGATAACTATTGATAATTATAAAAGGGAGATAACGGTATCTAACGGCATGAACGCATGCTGTCCTAGGAAAGTTTCTTTCGCGCGTGACAGGATATGTGGATTTTTTTGGCCTTTCCAAAGGCGTGACTGAACAAAATGGGCCATCACTGTGTCTTTTCAGTTTAGTGTCGCATGCAACGACCTCTCCGATGCTTGAAGTTACGTCTTTTGTTTACTGGTGCTAGAGGGGTGAGCTTAGGGAGTTTAAAGTCTTAAGCGGCATGCAGCGGAAATTGGAATGCCCTGAATGTCGTAATTTGGGGTGCATAGTAGCCTGGGCGCGAATGATCCTGCGTTGCGAAAGCCTGGGCACCAACTTGGTTTTCTTGGCCGGCATGTGGGGCATGCCGATTTTCTGCGAGAGTTGGTTTTTATGAGTGGCATCGGCGCGGCTGCCGATTTTTGTCCGGTGTTTGCTGCGAAGGCCTGGTCAATGCAAAGCCTGCAAATGTAAGGAAAGTAGCCCATCTGGGTGATGTAGTGATGTTGAAATCAATTTGGGCAAGTAATTCAAGAGTAGAGAGGTTGAAAGATAAACCAAGACTGAGAATGTGCTCTCACAAATACTTTGTTATGATATTCGCAGTGCATTCAGGAGAGCGAAAACAACCGCGCTTTAGTCAGATTGACCTTTAGTTCGATTGTGACAAATTGTGTAACAGCTTACATATACAAATACTTCTTTACGTTGTTTTTTTTATTTTGGCACGATTTTAACAGAGGTGACCAAGAGAGGATAAAGGGGACAGAGAAGGCATCCCCCATACACACCCTATTCCAAAAGGAATTGGACTCGAGCTATTTTTAGAATCGAGATAAAGTTACCTCGCGCGCTGCGTGGATGTTTCGTGGAGGTTTCGCATGACTAAACGCTGTGCGAAACATGTCGGGCGAAAGGCAATGAAAGCGTAAAGAGATCGAGAGCATTTCTGAATATTAAAGCAAAATGAGTCGGCGCTCACCTGGGAAAAGGGAATCGCTGGACTCTTTGACAACCCGTGAAATCAGTTAAACTCGAAGTTGTCGTAACCTCAGTGCTTTAATAAAATGAGAAATTTCGCCGCTCTATTGAAACCGGTCGTTTGTATAATAAAGCAAGTAGGACGCCAAGTGTTATTTTTGTTGAATAATAAAAGACTAATAAAAGAATAAATATCCAACCAGAAATTGCTCTCTTCAAACGGTAAATTATAAATGATCCTGAGAGAATATTCAATGTGTTAAAGATTTCCCTGCTGTATTGTTAGCTCTGTACAAGAGAGGAAGGGCGATTCTGTTTTAATTTCCGTTTCGCTGACACACCTTTAGCAGAA
>BOPM01000042.1:94269-99269 GCA_022179025.1 Porites australiensis
TGAAAGACCATATTTCTAATACTAAACTAGAAAAAGGCGATCATTATTACATCCAAACACGGCACAAGGATCTTTTTTCCCATTACAATCTTATTCCAAGAAAACTTTAAGAAAAAATGTCCCGAAAAGCGCTCGAAAATACAAACGAAATCTGCTCATGCCCCCTGGGCATCCTATAATACTCCTTAAATCGAATTAATTCAATAAGGCCGCCAGATCGGTAAAAAGGTCTATTAGAAACTCTCTCACACATTTCAGCTTCTATAAATTTGGCAAAAGTTGTCTCCCGCGTGGATCGCTAAAGCGATCCGTAATCTCGTTTTTGTCATATATACTTTAGACTCTCTTAACGGACAATTAGAGTTGTTTCCTGCAGCTTTTCTTTACTATCTTATTTGACTTTATAAAAGACGGATATCACTATTAGAAGGACACTTATTGCCGGTCATGAAAGTCGTCCTCTCTGAGAGAGTTGACTGTATTTCTAATGCACAATGAGGATTGCTTCGCTTATTCTTGGAGTGCAAACAAGTGCAGAGCTAAATACGAAATTAAAAATAGATATTTGTAACTCGAGCTTCACGGTTGGAGTCCCCAGTTGCCTATCCATAAATGTTGGGGCCGTTTTAGCGATCAAGAAATTTTTTGGGCGACGAATTTCGACTGCAGAGGCACTTAGAAGGGAAAATAGCAGCGATTTGGACCATTAACTTCAAACTGGGAGCGGAAATCGAGGTAAAAGAACACTTGTACCAAGACTCAGTCCACAGAAAAGTTTGCTTTTGATAGCCACAAGTGTTGGAATTTCGACTTTTTATCGTCAAAAACTTTCCCTAATGAAGCCAAATAAAAAGGAAAAAAAATGGAAAAGGAGTCTACATGACAGGATATTCGCGGTTAATAGTAACCCCACCGGTCAGAGCCTAACTAGGGGAAAATTTCTATTCATCATAAGCTCGGCTTCTCGGAGATTTCCCCGCCACAGGCAAAAATAATAAAGTAACTCAGGTGGCCTTATGCCGCATTCAGGTAAGTTTGTTGTGGGAGACATATTTCTAGTAACATTTTTAAGGGACTCCTCCCCTGTTTAGATAATTTTATAATATGCGTTGTTTGGATTTGGGCAATCTGTATATGGCGTTTGTCCACAGGTACCCCAAGCTCACGAGTACGAATCGTTGCTGCGTAGAAAAAACTATCATTAGAGTTCGTATGGAGATTTAAGCGATCGTTAATTAGTGGTCAAAAATAGAAACAAAAATACATCAGAATTTCTTACCTTTTCTCCTTGTCTAAATTTATGGTGTTTTCTTAGCATTTTTGGCCGTTTTAGGGCGATTCCAGCGAGGTTTAGTTCCACCGTTGTTCGTTATATGTTTTGTGGTTAAATTTCATCCTTGGTTTAAATCTCATTTTCTTTTGTTTTAAACTCATTATCATACAAAGTGGCGGATCCAGAGGAGAGGCCCGCCCCCCTTATTGTTAGACCAAAATGAGGTCTGAAGGGCCGAAAAAATTCTTTTTTGAGACCGGTATCCCCTTATCTCAGGGTCTGGATGACCGCCCCCCGCTCCCTTATCTGAAGGTCTGGATCCGCCACTGATACATTACCATGCCCCAAAACAAAAGAAAATAAAATCTACACCAAGGATACAATTGGACCACAACATATATACTACGAACAACCGCAGAACTAAAACTCGAAATACCATTCTTGCATGAAGTTTATATTGATCAATACTCATGACAGCTCAGGACTTATTTAACCTAAACGATCATCTTCATTCATATTCATATACTTCAAATGACAGTTTATGTATCGTTTATCCCATTCCACGGGATAGGAGTAGCTGTATACTCGAGCCAGAAAAAAGTGTAATTATAATCTATACTTTCAACTTCAACTTCAACTTTATTTAAATTTCGAAATACAACAAAAGATACATTGGGACTGGCCTGCAGTTAGCGAGGCTATTCGAGGCAGACCTGGCCACATAATTTACTACAAACTAGACAAATACAAAAAAATGAGACGTTATATAAGTATATATATTTTACATTATGGGGATCTTGTCTGTTTGGCTGAGAAGTGTGGTGTCGCACCCATACTGTTTCATCTGTATGAAAACTCACATGTAAATAATATCTTTGAAGCGCGGGCTAATTCTGGAGACAATAAAAGAAGATACAAGAACACAAAAATAAGAGACAGAATCGAAGAATAAAAGGCAAAAGACAGCTTACTCAAGTAATGGCCTGGGTCATTATAGATTTCTCAGAATTTTAAAAGGGGGTGGTCTAATGTGAAGTATTTTCAAGATATCCCATGACTAATAATTTAAGGGCAATAAGAAATCTTCCAACTTCATTTTAGAAATTGTTTATAATTGCATCACGTGACCAGCCACGCCTTATTTTACCGAGAACTTCGTCGAGTGGAAATTCCTATGCACCACATACAGAGCAAGCCGTTTTCCATTTGTAGGTCCAAACAGTGGCTACAAATAGTCTTCTTGTAAAAAAGACTGGAATGAGACGATGTCAATAAACGACTTTCTTCTGACGAAAATTTTGGTTAGAGGAGGACTGGCACTAGTCAATGAACACCAATTACACCTGCCAATTGTAACGCTTCGAACCATTTCGTGCTGATTTCGTAGATATTTTATAGGGTCAATGTTTTGATACAGAGAAACTGGAGCTACACGTTTGGCAAGTGGTGGGAATCGTTGGTTACATGGAATTTTTGAACAATAGAGGGCGTGGTTGATCACATGACCGATTATTTTGGATTTCTTTTTCAATTTTTTTTTTAGTTTACTTTACTTTACTATCTATAATTTCTCGAGCATGTCTTTAACAATGGTTTTTGGAAAATGTGCATAAAAATTACAAATAACCTAGACCCAGGCCTTAATCTACTTGAGTACAGAAAAATCAGTAAAAAGAAGATAGTAGACAGAAACCAGTCATACGAAATGTAAAACAGAAAACAGAACTCGGGAAACAGAACAGGGAAATCAGAAGGCGGTAAACGAAAAACAAAAGTCAAAAGACAGAAAGATAATTGTTCTCTACACGCTCTCAACACATGCAAATATAACACTTTCATCGGAGCTTTTCTTTCTCTCTGCGTCTCAAATAGTCAGGTATTTGCATATAATATCCTCGTTATCTGTTGTAGGCGTTAAGTTCATTCATTTTAAAACTTTGTTTCCGAATCACTGTCCCTAAAGCTTAACTAGTTTTTTGCCGTCGTACGCAAACATGCAATCTCAAACAACTTTACTTAGTTCTATTCCAGAGCGCAGCGTTCGAGATAGTAATCTCACTGCTCTTTTAACTGTTTGTATCAGTATTAAGTGGTTGTACTCTATTGTTTTTGTTTTCGTTTTCGTGATTATTTTCCTTTCATTTTCTGTTATTCAAAGGTATCGCAGCATGTCAATGAAGTATTTCGTTGAAATGTGTTGATAAATTTTTCCCACCAAATTAGGTCCTACTTATTCTGGCAATATGGGGCATGATAACGAGTTCAATCTTTTGTCGACAAATGTTCGTGGGATTCGCACTTTTGAAAAGCAGAAAGCTGTTTTTAGTTGGCTTGTAAATTCCGATGCTGACATATTTTTCTTGCAAAAAACATACAGCGCTCGTGATATTGAAAATATCTGGAGAAAACAATGGAAGGGCCAAGTGTTCTTCTCTCATGGCAGCAATCATAGCAGAGGCATTGGTAAGGGATAATTTAGATTTCAAAGTACATTCTATCAAGGTAGATTCTCAAGCCCCGTGCAAACGGACGCAACTTTGTTCGCCAACAACTCCCAACATTGTTGGATGTTACATGTTGCGTCCGTTTGCACACCCTGTTGCACGTTGTTGGATGTTGTTACGTGTCGTTGCGCAAAGTTTGAAACCGGTCAAACTTTTCAGCCAACAACTCCCAACATTTCTTTTGTTCCGTGATCGCCGAAGCGTAGCGCAACAATGTTGGATCCGTTTGCTCAGCTCTTCCAACATTGTTGGGGCTGCGCACGCTCACTACGCATGGTTTACAAAGACTTATGGGTTGTATCCTTCCCACGATGCACTGCAGGTCCCAAGATTGTTGGGAGTTGTTGCGTCCGTTTGCACGCAGCCTCAAGGTCGCTACATTTTTCTGGAGGCTTATATTCAGGATTCACCTTACTTTATTTTAAACATTTACGCTCCAAATAAGTGTAGTGAACAGTTTCTCTTCTTCAAAGACTTATCAGATATTCTAAAAGGTGCAAGAGCGGAACAAGATCACTCATTTATAGTCGGTAGGGACTTTAATGTCATTCTTGACCACGTTATAGATGGGCAGGGCGGTAATAGTAAAAGGAAAGACTCCGGAAAAATTATTAAAGACATATCCGCTGAGCTTGATTTAGTGGATATCTGGCGCATAAGAAACCCAACAGTTACACGTTTTACTTGGCGTCAGAAGAGACCAATCATACAGAGGCGCTTAGATTATTGGCTCGTAAGCGATTGTTTACAAGGTGGCATAGATTCAGTGGACATTAAAATGTCAATTAAATCAGACCATTCAGCAATAATAGATGATCTTGAAAAAGGGTCTAATTTCTGGAAATTTAATTCAAACCTAGTTAATGATTCGGCTTATTGTGAACTTCTAACCACTGAATATTGCCTATTGGTGAGTGGAATTCAAAGAAGTACAAGATAAACGTGTCTAATGGCATTTAATTAAATACAAAATTAGACAGCAAACAATCAGATACAACAAAACTAAAGCCCGCGAAAGAAGAGCAAAACTACAAAAGCTTGAGAAAGATTTAAAGGAATGTATGGAAAAATGCGATTGCGATCCGAATACAAATTAAAAAAACTGGAGGAACTCGAGTGTCTTTCGCACGGAATATGATAGTATGTATGAGTACATTACACAAGGTGCGATCATTCGTTCTCGGGCAACTTGGTACGAATTGGCCGGGAGAAATAACAAATAT
>BOPM01000042.1:104269-105629 GCA_022179025.1 Porites australiensis
GAGTTTCGCGTGAGTTTGTGACGTCGAGGTTGTCGCAGTTTTTCCTAATACTAATCGGCCCCTTGTTCTAAAAATAGCTCATTTGGCTTTTTCGATGAGACCGCGTGCACCGTGCACTTGCGGTCTCCTACCCCGATTATGGCTCTTGATTTTAGCCTTATTCGGACATGGCCTGTTGGGGGAAGGGACAAGAAAAGTGGATGCGCGTGAACGCTATGGCCGCGCGGAGCGTGCGGGGAAAAAAGAAGGCGCGCCTATGTACTTACACGCATCTCCTCCTCCCTACAACCTCGTCCTCAGGGCTTTTCCGTCAGAAAATGGGTGTGGTGCCTCCGGCTCCTCCCATTTTCTAAGGGTAAAGCCCTGGGGACGAGGCTGTCCTCCCCAAATACCTGCCAGACATAGATACTACCCTCAAGAGTCTCGGTGCACTCCATTCACTCGAAGGCGCGAAAATTCGTTTCCAGACTGAATATAACAAACAAATCATAAGAATGGCGTGCGTGCAGACGCCCCTATTTCGTTTGCCTTTGTTGCACCAACAAAAGAAAATATAAGACGCTCTTGATCAGCACGGAGCAGGTTATGTCAAGAGGAGGACTTTAAATTTAGGTATTTTTGATTCCACTCACTGAAACAGTATTTTTCAAAAACCTTGATCAGTAGCCTGAAAAGCAGGCGTTATTTTTTCGCGCTTCTCAGGCGACCGAAGTGCAAGCGCGAGGCGGACGTGGGCGGGCGTGGAACGCCAGACACGCGCGGCCTTCTTGTCGCGCGACGCGGGAACCTGGGGTCTAACAAAAGAGTTCCAAGATGGCGGCCGTAAGTGGTTTTTGTGTAGCGCGTGTCTAGTATTTCCAAGCCTAAGGTTTGTGGCCATTGTTTGTTTGAACTTTAAAGCTCGATTGTCCTTTTTTCGATGTAGCACTTGTTTTTTTAGAGGCTTACTTATTTTATACATGGGTTTTCTACATTCCTACCGTGTTTATGCTTCTTGAAGCTTATATTTTATATTCCACAAGAATACTAATTAAGCTCATAATCTGTTACTGTTTGTTCGTTTTCACTTGTGTAGAACGAACGTTTTTTCCTCGTAGTCTGCGAAATTCCTTTAATAATGTGCTTTAGGGAAACAAGCTATTCAAGCTAGTCCATCGATCTCAAGGAATATATTAATAAACTTTATATGATATTAAATTTGGGTTGGAAATAGTAGGATCTTAATATTCAGGGCTGTCAGGAAGATTTTGAGTAGCTGGGCAAATACAACAAGTAGCATAGGCGGGGAATCAAAGCCAGGGAGTACTTTTGGTTCTACGTTTCCTAGGAAAGTAGCTAGGGAAAATCCCCAATCCTCCCC
>BOPM01000042.1:152212-233994 GCA_022179025.1 Porites australiensis
CCCTCCCGCCCAAATGATACAGGGACCTTGGTTCACGGCTTGCACAAATGGAAAGAAAAATTCAGGACTGGTAAATTTCGTCCCGGAATCGCGTTTACTATTTGTACAAATCAGTTCCATCTACCTAAAAAAGAATGCAAAGGCCTGAAACTGGTATCAAAGATAGCGTTGGAGAAGTGGAACCTGTACACGAATTTCTTTTTGGACCATTCCTTCTGAAAAAAAAAACAGGACTATCTTTTCAGATGTCCCGTTGCTCTGCTGGAATGACCCAAAAAGTCGAGTTTCATTTACTTTCCAACCGTATTTTTCGCAAACTCTTTGTAAAGGGCAAACAACCTTGGTTCACAAGGGACAGTTTTATAAATTGTCTCCGTTAACAAGCAACTTTAATTTGCACGGCTTGGCGTCTAAATTTTCGTACAGAGATAGTCCAATGTGAACGGAACACTTAATTTAAAAACGCACGAATTTTCAACCGGTCGAAAATTCGTCCGGTGCAGTGTGGTCGTAGCCTTAATACTGTACGTGCAGGGCACGTGCAGCACACTTTTTTTGTACATTTCTTTGCAGTCAATGCACAACTACAAAGTGAAATTTCCTCACGGGGCGTTTTAAGCCGAATACCTAAACACTGCAGTTCTTTCTTCTTTCCTTACTGTGAAAATGACTAACGCACAACAGTCCTATTCAGGACTACGCTCACCCAGACAACATCGCGTAAAAACCTAATAGAAGCGAGCGACTGTAGGAACCATATCAAACTTAAATTAACTTTTCTGGTCGGATGCTGGGATCCCTGTGGTTTCTTGGTAATGCTGATGGTGCAATCACCAAAAGACAATGACAATATTCACACCACACCACAAAAACGAACCACCTACCTCTCCCCTAAGCTAACATTAACACTTACTTCTCACTTAGGGCAAAATGTTGGCTTAGGGGAAGGGTAGGTGGCTAGTTTCTTAGAAACCTAATTTTACCCCAATGGTTTCCGCAACATCAAAAAACACCCGGGATAGGGTCGGGGCCAGGTTTTTTTTCTGATCTTGGTTTAACGCATGCAATGTGCGCCTGCGGTTCAGGTACAAAGCCTTTCAGATGGAATCTAAGACGAGTCAACTGTGATATAATTCGGACACATCCGGTTTGAGCTAATTAAGAGGAACAAACTCTGATTTTTCTCCCAATGTAAGGGAATCCAGTTTTCGGAATTCGGGAAAATTTTGCTTGTGAAATCTGGAATCCTGGGCTTTGGAATCCGAAATACAGCTCAAGGAATCCGGAATTTCACTAACTAATAGGAATCCAGAATCCAAGTTCCAGTGACTGGAATCCAGTACCTGGAATCCGGAATCCACGGCGCGGAATCCAGATTTCAAGACTGTCTTACATTCCCTTACATGGGCTAAGATGTTAGACCAATGAGAAAAATCATTGATGCTGCCTCGCAACTGGACAACGGAAGTGATATTATCACTGCCATCTATCTGTTTATATAATACCTATCCAATTCAATTTTAAAAAATTCAACTTTATGTCAGGTACGCCACATGTTCGTTAAGTGAAATGTTTTTAATTGTGATTTTTGCTAGCCCCTTATTATTAGGAAATGTTTAGAGGAGAAAAGAAACCCAAGGACTGTATATAGCAGTAAAGTCTTAGCAAGATTTGGAGAGTTTCCAGAAGTGAACAAGCTAAGACTGTTCAGTGGAGATCGATAGCTCTTTAGAAGTTTTCAAACGTACGTAGTGGTACAGTATACAGAATTTGTAGCACACGATTGTGATCGATAGTAGTTTGTTTGACTGAATCATACACAAGTCTGTAGGGTCTTGTCTGCACAAGTCTATAAGGATTATATCACCTTGGCCATTTATGAACCATAGTAGAGTCATAATGAGTTGATACATTATGTTAGTAATGTGTATTAGAACTCATGACAGGCGTCCGTAAATTAAGGGAGGTTTCTTCTTCTAAATGCGTAGACACACCAAAACTCAAAAGAAACGGGTTACCATCAACGCCTCGCGTCACGGAAAAAATGACAGCTTTTGAAGCGACGGATGGCGTAGGACTCTACAAGCCCAAAAAATTCTGAAAATTCAAAAATTTTTTGGCAATAATTCAGCTTTTAATAATGTATCAAGAAAGCCAACTGGGCAATTATTCACTTGCCAGAGAAAAACTATGCCAGGGCACACATTGACACTAATTACCCGAATTAAGAATGGATTTTTTTAGCCTGAAAATTACGTTAGACGAAAGAATTGATATGCATAATCTCAACCTCATTTTGTTTAGATTTACTTTTGCTATTAATTGTATTACTATGTAATCATTTTAAGATTTTGCGTTTTTTCCCTTGGAAATCTCTTTGAATTTGCGGGCGTCCCTTTAATGTTATTTTTTTCCCAAATTTAAACTTCTTATTACATGAGTTCTATTCTAATGAGATCATAGATTTATTAGCCATGCACTAGCTCATTACATAAAAGTAATCGAATTTTTTACAAGGGTGTATGGGACTTACAGTAAAATAAAAATATCAATTGCCTTTTGTTAAAAATAAATGCGTAAGGTACAGGTTCGCTGCTTTGAAATTTAATTTTAATTTCAAAGCCTCGTTTTCGGCAATGAAAAGATCTGAAAAGGTAGGGACAATGTCCACCAGGAACCGTGCATGAAAACTCTAGGAAAATATGAATTTCACAAGATATTGTGGGCGTCCACTTTTAATTTTCAATCTAGTTATTGTTCACGCGATAAAAACAAAAAGTAACTAAATAAGCATATTAGAAAAAATAAATATAATTATACTATAAATACATAATTGGAGCACCAGTACAAGCCAGTGAGGGACTTCTATAATGTATGAAGAAGCGATTTACTTTTCCAAGGCAGCCTTAAGTTTCGTTAATGTACAAAAGCTACTTTCGCATGACTTTCGCTATTTCAGATATCATTATTATTTTACTATATGTGAATGGTTATATAAAAACAATTGTGGTTACTCTAGGAAATTTAATTTATACCCGCACGCAGTGACTCTTTTCTTCGAAAAACCGGCTCAGTAAGTGATCTTCGCCCACTTTTGAAATTTTTTTATTAGGACCGACTTCTAAGCGGCTCGGTTATTTAGACGAAGTCTAACTTTCTTCTCTTTCTTAGTGGGTTAATTTCAGAAAACAAGTGCTTTTAAATTGCACTGTACGCTAATATATGCTTGATTAAAATTGTTAACGATAAAAGGTGTTTAGCTAAAAGCGCTGGGAAACTGAAAATGGCTTAGAACTCGGTTTTGTTACGGGCCAAATAACTCCGTTTAAATCTGAAATGGCCCTTTCGGAGTTTTTTCATGCTTATTTTCTCAGATTCAAATGATGTGCACCTGTAAAAGCCAATACATGTAAAATTAAAAACTAGCTTTTAGATCAAGTTAGTTTTAGGATAAAAATAAAAAAAATAATAATAATTGAAAAAATGAATCAGTTTCAGCCTATGAAGGATATCAAGTTAATTTTAACGACAGATTTAGAGGGATCTGAATATTGTAACGTGTGGGTTGCTAGTGAATGTCGCACATTGTTGGCGAAGGAGTGCATAAATGTAAGGAGATAAAATAAAATAAAATCAATTTGAAGTTTCTCATCAAGGGTTTCCCATTAAGATAAAGTGTCTCTAGGCAATTGTTCATTAAAGTTTTTATTAGCGTCCAACACTATCGTTAGGGATGAACTTAAAATAGTTACCTCTTAGAAGTTACGTTCACTAAAAAAATTAGTGACGCTTATTTGCATAATACATGAAGATGTATTGCGTAAAGAAGTGGAATTCAAACAGAGTTTTCAATTGTTATTTTTTCTGTTCATCCGGGCCCTTGATGTTAAATTATAGCGCCTTATGCGCTACAGTCTTCATAACTCGTTGCAACAAAATTGGCAAAGGTTGTATCAACCGACAAGGCTCAATATATTTGGTAAGAGCGCTTGCCTCTATGTTGAAAGTATTTGCAGCCTAGTTAGCAGGTTTTAATTCAGTCATCTCGTTTGGTTGAAAAAAAAAAAATTAGACGTACGGATACGCAATCAAACTTCTGTTGTTACTTAAGTAATAGTTTTATTTCGCACTCCAGAAATCAAACCTCTTAATGAATGAAAGTATATTGTCTATGCCTACTCGTTAGGTGATGTATTTTTAAGAGAATGGAAAAGAAACAGCTCTTTCGCATAGCAGTTATCTTTGCGTTGGGTAAAGTGCTCTATGGAGTAGTGAGTGATCACGATCAGCAATGTACTGGTGGACTATCTAAGGAATCTATCTTCGGCTGGATGTTGCAGGGACACATCTATAAGACAATGCTGGCAGATCTTCCACACGCATGCATATTTGCCTGTTACAAGGATGATCGATGCCAAAGCTTAAACTGGGTAATCTCTCTCCTCACTTGCGAGTTCAGCAACAGAACAAAGGAAGCCAGACCCGAGGATTTCATTCCAAACGAAGACAGGTTTTACTTCAAACGAGATAGGAATCGTGGTAAGTAGAGATTAGTACAACTTTTTGCAACCCGCAACAACATGATTTAATTTGTTACAATAGAGGTTTAATTTATTCGTAGGCGGTAAAACGCTCAAAATCGATCGCTTTTTAATTTGTATTGCATGCAGCAATGGAGACGTGTAGATTTGAGGTCAACGAGAACGACTACGACTTGGCGTGTTCGCAAAAAATAGACACTCTGTAAAGCTTCATTGTTAATATATATTTTTTTCACCAGAAAAGTTAGAACTCTTATTTCTTTTGAAGGCCTGTTTTAACAAGCCCTTCCCTTCCCTATCGCAAGATGATAAAACTTTCAACATTCACCTGAACATTTGGTAACGTGTCTTCCGCTACTAAGACAATCTCTCTAAAACCCGTAGTAGAATGACAAAGGCTATCATGTTTTTCCGCCAAAATGGTGCTGCATGGTTACGCATGCGTACTTCTTAAGTATAAAGAAGATCTCATCGTCTTAGAACCTAAAGATCTCTAACATGATAAAAAGATGGACAAGAAACCTTGCACATCCAGGGGTTCATGACATGAGCGTGTGAACATTTTACCATTTAAGATCTAACCATGGATAATAGAAAGACTAACTGTCTGCATGCAATTACAGCAAAACATCCTGTTTTTTTTTTTGTTTTTTTTTTCAGTTCGGTTAGGATCCATTGCCGAATTGCCTGCAGAAACGTGTCATGAAATCAAGTCGAGTGAGGGTCAAGTACCCAGTGGAAAATATTGGTTCTCTACTATAAAAACTGGGACTTCTATTCTGGCTCATTGTGACATGGAAACTGAAGGTGACTTAAGTTATACTCAGTAGAGCATTATGAGCACTAAAATTTTGGCCCTATCCATCGAATGTCAGTCTTGGTTGTCACCTGATTTGTACGGCTCGTACTTTACTGTGCGCCACAGGAATTTATATAATTCAATTGCCATTACAATCAAATGGTTTGTTTCTTAAAATATTGGAAGGGTTTACATTCTTGTTGGATTCTGAACTCCACGCAGTGGAGTCGGGATTCCAGGTACTGTATTCCAGTCTTTGTTAATAGTGAAAACTGAATTCAGGATTACTTCTCTTTCCTTTTTACAGTAACGAACGGTAAGCTGATTTCTTCTTGTGGGATTCCGGATTCCTTGAGCTGTATAATTGGATTCCAAAGTTCAGGATTCCGGATTCCACAAGCAAAATTTTCACGGATTCCGGAATTCAACAAACCCCCCCAAAATTCCAGGATTTCGGCATCCAGATTTCCTCACGTAGGTGATCGGTGTCTATTCATTCAATAATTTTACTTGTTCAGATATCGATGAATGCTCCACCTCTCCTCCCGTCTGTGACGTCAATGCTAATTGCACCAATATTCAAGGATCCTATTTCTGTACCTGTAAGACCGGATTCTCGGGTGATGGCAAAACCTGCCAAGGTAGGAAAACGAAAGCATTGTGACCGGAATAACGAATTTCATACTGAGGTATTACATAGTCGGTCGAAGGTATAGTAATAATCGTCAGACCACACAGCTCCACGGCATGGTCAGAACCTCCCTGACCGCTGTATGTAGTCTATAGGAGTACAGTCCAAAATTACCCACAATTCATTCCCAAAATGCGAGAGGTTGTTGCCCCACAGGGGGTCTCTTTCGAGAGCTATGTCCCAATATATCTACTTTTTGGCGGAGAATTTATTGCATGTACGTAATTTCTAACTTACGTATAAGTATTGTTTTATGTTGTCACTGAAAGTTATTCGTATTTTTGGAGCGGCGTAGTACGCACAGTGAACAAAAAGGCAACGCCATGCGTCAAATAGTCGCCTACTTGGGGTTAAAAACGATAGAATAAAACCGTAAGACAAAAAGGTGGTCGCGGTTGCTTATAAGAGGTTGTCGTTTACTAGGGGTTGTAGTTATAGGTCTTTAAATGAGAAAATTTGGGTGTTTTGGATAGGTGATTGCTAATGCCGGAGTTGGTCCATCTTACGAGAGATGCTCGCATTTGGAGGTTCTATTGAATAGTTCAGAACCACAAGACAAACTGTGAACAGGGTTATAGTAATAGTTGAAAGCTAGAATTTAAATCAAACGAGCTTTACGAACGTTATTTTTCTTTTTCAATGTTAAAGATGTCGATGAATGCGTGGAAGGATCACATGACTGCTTTCCAGACTTCGCCAACTGCGTTAACATTCCTGGCTCATATAACTGTGTCTGTAGCCACAGCTACACGGAAGACAACACCTGTCTGCCAGAAGGTACTGAGTACTAGTTGTTCTGAGCTAAATTGTGCACTAGCTACCAGTTGTAAAGATATATTCTTTGGAATTTGTCTACGCAAAAGCGATTCGAATTTAATAATCGATTGACATTGCATTTGTTGATTTTGCGATAATTCGAGATGAATGTATATG
Source organism: Porites australiensis (assembly GCA_022179025.1). Taxonomy (NCBI): domain Eukaryota; kingdom Metazoa; phylum Cnidaria; class Anthozoa; order Scleractinia; family Poritidae; genus Porites; species Porites australiensis. Next base: position 159,177 of record BOPM01000042.1, read on the forward strand.
GTACATTCTCATGCAATACTGCCAGCTCCATCACCATATTTTTCATTCAAAGCAGTCTCCAAACCACCCTATGCAATAATATTCCAGTCCTTTCAATCTGCCTCTTTCTCTATTAGCATCTATTCTGCCCCATTATTGAGTTTGAAGTTTGGCGCCGCGCAATTTTCAGCAAGAAATAATAGTTAGCTGAGGAATCCCGCCCTGCACTGTAAGATACAACGCACGCTACCTTTCTCGTCTTGCTCTCCGATGCTTAAGTTTTGTTTGCTCATCCGGACGCTTTTACTGTATTCCTCATGAGATATACTTGACGCTCATCGCTAATATTTGGCCTCCAGTCTTCTCTACAAAATTAGACATTCTTCGAAATTTCTTGTATCCTTTGGTCCCTCCTAATGTTGATAATCGCTAAATATTGTCAAGCAGATAAAAGTAAAATTTTGTCACAACGTTTCGTCGTTCCATGATAATATTATTTTGCGGTGTTACAAGCGTGTTGACCCCATAAGGAGGAATCCAGCTAGCGGTCAGGGTGGTACTTAAACTCGGGGGTACCGGATTACAAGTCCAGCTCAGCTCAACCCCGCGCTATAACCTCGAGGCCAAGCTGCCTCCTGCCTGGTTTGCGATGAGTCCCTAAACAACACTTTGCAAATGGTTGACAATTGTCAGTGTCCCCGGTAAATGAACCAGTTGCTCGCATCATGCAGTGTCTATGAAATGCTTTGAGGGTTCATCCACTAGTCAATGAATTGTGAATGATTCTTAATTACTTTCTCTCTCTTTTTCTCCCCTACTTAGAATGTGTAAATTATCGACGCATTACCAATGCTGACAGAAAAGTCACTTACGGAAAAGTTTCAGTGCAATGTGACAAAACAATAGACACCGCATGGTACAGGTTCGAAGGCGCGGCAGGGACAAAGATGCCGACGTCATGCCCGCCTTTATATAAGTGTAACACAAACGGTCCTGGCTGGCTGAAGGGCGGACATCCAAGCGTGGCAGATGGTCAGGTTACTAGAAAAGCGTGTTTTCACTGGTCAAGCTGTTGTTCTCTCTCCACCAACATTAAAGTAAGGAACTGTGGTTCCTATTATGTCTACTACCTCAAGAGTACTGGAAGTTGCTGGTATCGCTACTGTAGTACCGACTAGAATATTCATATGTAGTGAGAGTTTTGAGTAGGTTTGATGTACTTAATATATGACACCCTTTTGTTAATAACGTCAGTTATTGTGTATCTATTTCTTTTATCCGTCTTTATTTTAACTAAGAATAGACACTAGGGGATTGTTAGCTTAAGCTTAATTTACCTTAATGTGGCATGGTGTAGCTGCTGTATAACGAGACGGAAGACAGTTCAAGATTTAAAAAAAAGCAATGAAAAAATGTAAAGAAAAACTGTTTTCACTTTGTCCAGTTAAACATTATATGGCTTTAGACTCTTTCCTTGTAAAATTATGTATATGTGATTTCCATGTTAAATGTTCATCCAAAACTACACCAAGAAAAGTAGCTTACTAAACACGATCAATCACGAATAATTACTAATATTAAAAGCTATATCAAGTGTTTGCCTGTTTTGTCTTGGTCTGAATAAGATAAAATTAGACTGATTTCTTAACAATAATAGATAACTTATTTGTATAGAACCAACATGTTATCTTTTTCAATTCCAAATTTACAACTTCCATAAGATAGGAATCATCAGTATGCGAATAGAAGATATTAGTGTCATCAGCAAATTAAATATCAGCTCAAAGACCTTTGACACATTAAATAGATCATTAAAATATACTGAGAATAACAGGGGACCTAAGGTAGAGCCCTGAGGTACCCCACAAGTAATATCTAGTAATGGAAAGTTTTAACTACTGTATTGCACAAATTGTTTTCGACAAGAAAGATATATAACTTTTAAACCATTGTAAAATAATACTACCCTACTCCATAATCAGGCGTAATGTTCTAATTTGTTCAGCAAAATTTCATGATTTACTATATGAAAGGCCTTATATAGGTCAATGAATAGGCCTAAAGTCACCTTCTTAGTATCAAGTGCATTTGAGATCTTGTCATGCACTTGGAATAAAGCATGTGCAGTAGAATATTTTTTTCTAAATCCAAAAAGATTCCGGGAAAGAATAAGATATTTGTTTAAAAAATAATTTTAATGAAAACCGGTAAAACTGATGCAGGTCTGTAATTTGTGAACAAAGAGTTATCGCCAGATTTAAACAATGGAATAACTCGTGCAATTTTCATTTCTTGGCCCAACACAGACAATATATTATAATTTAATATCCAATTATCATTTCTTGGCCCCAGAGAGACAATATAGTTGTTGGATGCGAAGAAGGAACAGTCAGTAGTTCATTTGTTATGCTTATCGGCCGAAGTCACACACAGCAGTAACTGCATGTTAGGCAATAATAGAATAGCTGGGTTATTCACTGTCGTATTTATAAGCAATGCCTGTCACAATCTCTAGCAGCAACCAAAGCCTTCTATTCTTTCCGTCATTGCTACTTTTGTTCAAGCCGAAAGCTGTACAGAATATTGTTCTGTATTATTTATCAATTTTCCCAAGGTTATCAGCTGCAATAATCGGTTAAACTGTCAACAAAACACTTGGCTATAACGCGAGTCATTGGTGTATGCAAGAGCACAACACTGTTTTAAAAATTGAGCATTGCACGTGTACAGTTCTGACACTAGTCGGTATCAAGAACGACAGCAATTAACTGTTAGGCAATTTCCTGTATTATGTTGCGCTAGATTTCTATCACGGGATTCATGCTATGTTGTAATCCATGTTGATGCATGCAAGAGTGTCTTGTCTGCGTTACAACTTAAGCTTCCAACATGATGTGGGAGCATGTTCAGTCGGCTAATCAAGCAAAAGGAAACGCTCGCCTACAAACTCACATACACTCGCTTGTTAGTCTAATAATTATGTAATACACAGAGCAACTTGTAAGGCCATAAAAACAGCAGCCGACTTGTTTATAAGAATAAGGGACTATAAAGGCGGTCTGTAACGTACGCCAATGCGTGTTTTATTTTAAAGATCGAGAAAAAGGTAGAAAACACTTGTAAAGGCTGAGCAACTTTAATACACAAGCTGAATTCGCCAGCAACATTCACTGTATGACCGTTTTTTTACAAAATATATTTTTGTAAAAAGGTGTCCTTTTACAATTATATATCAGTATCAACAGCTTTCTTACGGTACCGCTTTTTTTTTTACAAAATATATGTTGCATAAAAAACGGTCCTTGTAAAAAGCGTCATTTTTACATAAAAAAGCTGCTTTTTTACAAATTGATCGGTTGTAAAAAATACTGCTTTTTTTATGTAAAAAGCCTGCTTTTTTACAAAAATAAAGTTGTAAAAAAACAGCATTTTTTACAGAAATATATTTTTGTAAAAAAGCTGCTTTTTATGTAAAAATCCTGCTTTTTTACAAATTGAACGGTTTTTTAAAAAACTGCTTTTTCACAGACTGAAATATATTTTGTAAGAAAGCTGCCTTTTTATGTAAAAATCCTGCATTTTTAACACCTATAAAATTTCATGAAAAAAGAGTTTCATGCTCTTCCTTTAGACCATTTGACAGACCATCTATCGAAGACATACTATTTTCTATAACATGGTTCGAACTTTATTGAACTGTAGTTTTCGTGCGCTTCTCAAATTATACGTTATAAGATATCCGGCTAGTCACGTTCACGTTCCCGTTCCCGTGTCTCCTTTAAAAATTTACGTTCTTTTTATATTTATTATTTTTATTATTTCTTCTTGTTTCCTTTGTCATTCAAGTTTCCAGGACCTTCTAATTGTTGGATGCGAAGAAGGAACATGCAGTAATTTCATTTGTTATGCTTATCGGCCGAAGTCACGCACGGCAGGAATTGCATGTCAGGCAATAATAGAATAGCTGGGTTATTCACTGTCTTATTTATAAGCAATGCCTGTCACAATCTCTTGCAGCAACCAAAGCCTTCTATTCTCTCCTTCATTGCTACTTTTTTTCAAGCCAAAAACTGTACAGAATATTATTCTGTATCATTTATCTGTTTTCCCAAGGTTATCAGCTGCAATAATCGGTTTAGCTGTCAACAAAACACTTGGCTATAACGCGAATCATTGATGTATGCAAGGGCACAACATTTTTAAAAACTGAGCATTGCACGTGCACAGTTCTGACACTAGTCGGTATACAGCAAATACAAGAGCAATAATCGCTTATTAGAGTTTGCCATTTCCTTTTTTGCTTTCAATTGATGCTGTCACGTGTTCTCCCAACACCCCGCGTGGGTTATCACGCCGGTAAACCCATAGAAAATGTGGTCTAATGCTTAAAAATAGTTGTGTAGCTAATAATGTGTAAAAGAAAACATGCTGGCAATACCACGGTACGCACCATATATTTCACCCAAATTAATTTTATTTGTTCATACGGTAGCTAAACCAGTGAAACCTCGCCTCGCCGTCTTCCACTTGAAAATTTTGATTCAGAGCTGTATAATACTGAGAACAATACCAATAAATATGAGCCCCTCGGGGGTAATATTAAAAGCGGTAATTAAAGCAGGTCCTTTCACGTTTGGAAAGTACTAGATAAATCGAAAGCGTAATTTTCATTTTTTTCCGCCATCACCTACATGTAGTTTTAGCGCGCAAAGAAATTAGCGTCCGTCAGCCCAGGAAAAGTGGATTTTGGTATCGGGCTAGTGAATTGAAATGAATATTGGGCAAGTACCTACTAGCTACAGCTAGTGCCCGAGTGGCAAGCTGTAAAACTGACTTTCTTTGCATCCTGAGTTTTACCGGAGACTGATATGTCTATAAACGTTTACATGCAGTGGAACGTCTTCTACAAAGCGTCTTGTAAGCTCTTCGATAAAAAGTAAGTACAGCGGCTGTTGTTTCGTTACCACCCACTCTGATAGACTGGGAAACCAGATGCTAAGTGAGAGCCGGAAAAACGCCTAGATCTGCGTTTGCAGGTTTATATACCTTCCCTTCTCCCTCTCCCCCCTCCCCCATGCTCGCAGGCTACCCCACTGCTCGAAGGTTTGGTGCAACTGATTCCAAAGCCACTCAATTCGAGGATGGCTCCAGATAACACTGACCTGAACCAGAAGAGTCATTGATATGACAGCGGAGTATTGAAAGGAAAAAAAGCTTATTTAGTAGGAAATTAAGAAGAAGGAACGCCAATATAACAGGAAAAGAAGTCAGAGAATAGAAGTGCGATTATGTTTTGTATCCATATATACTGATTAGGGTTAAGGACTAAAATATAAAATGGTTAGCTTTTATTTACTCTTTTGGAATCTCCTCAGAAATATTTTAACATTACGGCTATTGGTACCGACTGCTCTTTTAATGTAGTGGTTAAGTAAGAGGTAAATTTAAATGTAGGAAAACGGGTTCAAGGCTCCCTCTCGATCTCTCTCTTTTACTTTGGTGGTCTTTCTTCTATTTTCTTTAAAAATTAGAAATATAAGATAAATGATTTAGGTCGATGTTATCTGTAGTTTCTTACTCAATTCGATAATTCGCCCCATGATACCTTGCGGGATGTGTCCGAACTTCCGCCTCCTTTGTGTTTTCCATATAGTGAATGGGATTCAAAATAGACTTGAATGTCCAATCAAATGGTTCAGTTTTAAATTAAATTCACATTCACGAGTGACTTTTGCCTCGATTTATCCATTTATCTCATTTCTTTTGGTTTAAGCAGTGCAAACAATCTAACGGACTTTACAGTGAAAAAAATCTGTTGAAGGAATTCTTGATGAAGAACTTGATCCGTGGAAACTGAGTCGGGTAAGCGTACTGGACACTTTTGTGCATGATTTTAGAACAAGTTACTTACAAGATACATTAATATAGCTCCATAGTTTTAATCAAATGCACACATTGTAGCTTTGACGGCAACAAACGGTTTTTGCTTGATTTGAGGGAAATAAGTCAGATCATTCACAACTTAGAGAGAGGCAATTGTGGAATAAGAAGTAACCTTTTAGGAAGCTTTGAATGAAAATTCGTCTGTGTTTAAATTACTGTTCTCGGCTACTGAATCAAAGGGCTACATGGCTGAGTTAAAGCCGCGTCCAACCGAAGCGCAAAGCATAGCATACCGCGAGTGGCGGTTTGTGGTCTACTGGGTTTTCAGTTTAGTATATAGTTTCACCAAATTTAATAGTTGTACCATGCAACTTTGTGAGCTGTCGTTTTGTTTTGATTTAAGTCATTAAACATTTTAGAGGTTTTATTCTTAGTTTTATGTAAGTAACGTAGGTTATCGGCGCTTGTTCTGTTATTTGAGGCCCACGGGGGGAGCATTGTTACCGGTCATACCATGACCACGCATTTATTTGCAAAAGAACCACCAGAACAAAAGATACTCTCTTCTGTCGCTTGAGGAGGGAAATGGAAGCAATATCTTAAGTATTTTTCGGGTGATTATGAATTTTTTTGTGTAGATTTAAAAAACTGCAAAATATAATAGCTTCCCAGTATATAGACACTTAGTATCATGCATTTTCAGAAATATCGACGTTTCTGAAAACTTTGTTGTGACTAGAAAGTTATATAGCTCCATGAGACAACAATCAAACTTAAGTTCTACAGTCCCTTAAAGGGGAGGTTGTATATGCAAGTTTACCTTGACTTTACCAGGAAAATAAAGAAAGTGTATTCTCAAGGAAGTTGATTGCGGTTTCTGCCGTCTCCGAGCACGGTAGAGCAAACTTTCGTGCGTGTAACCTACGTCTCGGGTAACGAACATGTGGTTGCATAGCATTGTGTTGAGTTTTGTCTAGTTAAAACGTTTCTGATCACCTTCAAGCTTATGTTTTCGGTTTCTTTCAGCATGCGTTTGAAATAGCTATTGACTGGAAACCCTTGAATGAACGACCTTTTAACGTGTGAGTTAATTACTTTTGGACCTCTACATTCAAATTGAAGTCTTAGTAACTGGCTTAAAATTGGCGGTATAGAATGGTTCCTCGATAAAACGTGGTTCTTGGGAAACTTTAGGCGCGATCTCGAAATCTCGGAAACGTTCGTGATCGATGGATCTCGAAATCTCGTTTTCGGGTGATTTTGTGTCTCGAATTTAACAATCTATACCCCGGTACTGTGCCTGTCCAAATAATTATATTCTAAGACAAGAAAACCGGCAACAGGAACAAATAATATGAAATATTCTGCTTTGTAAAAACTGAACTGAGAAATGAAGGTTCTTACGCAATACCCCGACAAGTGCTTAAGGCATTCAAAAAACCGAAACACAGTCATGATAGTTATTCAATAATCACAAAAAGTGCCAAAATTTACAATTCCAATTCCAGTGATTCTGTACTTTAATTAATACTAACACTTTCATGATATTTCCCTTTCGTATCCGCTTCAATGAGATTCAATGAGCCATTTGCCAAAGGTTGGGTTGAAGTTATTCTCAGATGTTAGACTTCCGTTATAAGAATACAATCCTTTTGAGACTGATATGTGTGAGGGGCAATCGAATTTGAGGAAGACAATGAGACTAACGTCTAATATGAAATATTCTGCTTTGTAAAAACTGAACTGAGAATTTGAGGAAGACAATGAGACTAAAGGACGAGCCTTGCCAAAATACAACTGAGACGGCTAATGCCAACTGTTGAAGGGAACTGAACTGAATGTAAAAGGGGTGTAATGATTTTGCATATTACAAAGTTTCGAGAGAGCAACCATCTGCCACCATCTGTGAAACAGTCTTCCGGTCTATTCGCGTTGAAAGGCGAAGCTACTGTAAAAATTTATTTTTAAAGGAGGCATGCGGGAGAACTTTATGTAATGAAAGCATTTTTATCCAGTCAAAAAGAAGATAATTTCAAATTGATATTTAATCAAGAATTCTTACTACAATATTTATTAGTTCAATGATTATTTTTGGACTTCTACGTAACCATGGAACTATACATGAAAAGACGACCGTAAGGTAAGTTCGAAACTGCTTCTTAAAGGTTACCACAGAACAGTGCTAATTTACCCCGCTTGAAATAGCAATTGCAGTGAAGAATGAGTAAGGTTTATTGATCTCCTTCTATACAATTTAAAAAACGTTCGCCTTACTATTTAATGAACGTAATATTTTAGAAGAAAGCAGGTAGCCGGGGAGCGGCCAAAAGTGTTGATGTAAGCCTTCAAACGCATAAGGCAAAAAGAGTTCACATATCCTTTGATGAACTTACGCTATAGAAGACATATAAATTATTTTAATCTTCAGAACATCAACATTGAAATATATTTCTAGGTAGCTATAAATCATTAAAAGAGGACAACGCTCACAATGTTAAATTTGTGAAACTCGGCAACATGATGCAGCAACACGACTCAAATTGCTTTGCGAGTGTACTAGGTAATCTTAGTACAGTCAAATCCTTGTCTTCGTGACAGGATTCTATCACTGCCACAAGTGACAGAATTAACTCGAGCAAATTTAAACTGACTTAATTTACGGCGACAAAATCCTGTCGCAGGGACAAATATTTCCACTAAAACTATCCTGTACAAACGAAGCCATTGTTCGCTACAACGTGTCGCACCTAAAAGACTAGTAACCACAACTTGTCGCTCGAACGGTATACAAAAAGTGGAAGTGATTTGTCGCGGCAACGCGTTGCAGCGACCTAGCTACCTAGCTGTCGTCTACTGTGTTCCGACCTTCCCGGGATCTCCCAGAGATTTCGTCGCGGCCATTAGATTTCCTTCAGTGCCGACTCCTAGTAAAGAAGTCTACGATCCAATAATCGAGTTGAAACGTTTTTTTCTGGATTTTAATCCTCACTCTTCCGACGAAAAAAGTCAAAATGGTTTTATCATTTTAAGAATTGTTCTTTCGAAAACGGAGATTCTTTAACCTACGAGAAGAAAAAAACTTAAGGGATAAATGCGTTTATTTGGTAAAATAATCAAGCATGGCCGGTAATTTGAAGGTGGTAGAGTTGTTTCTGGCTCTATTCGCTGAGTATACAGTCAGAACAGTCACCCATGGGAAATGACAAGGTGACCATTTTATACAGGGTGGCCGCTATATACAGGTCAACTTTGCGGAAAAATATAAAGCAACTGTAAAATTTTAGGAAGTTGTATGGTGACCGTGATATACAGGGTGACCGCTCATACAAGGCCGTTTATACAGGTTTGACTGTCTCGTGCTTTAAGGTTCTAAGACCGTGACTTTTCACAGTACAACCGTAAATTGCTTCTACATTTTCGGTTGCTTAAGTAATAACTCCAAAATCATCTTTTGGGGGAATTTTTCGCAACCTTGGGCTAACTTACTAGTGTTTTTTATTGCCACAAAACGGCACCATTTTGAATTTATGTAAGTAAAGGCACTGAACCGATCGATTCATCCGTCTGTTTAGCCAATTGAAATTCATTGCTTGTCTTTGAACCAATAAACACGCGAGAAAAGATTATTGAAAAAAATACTCCGCTAGTAGTGTAAATAAAAGTCATAAATTTTCAGCATTCCCTTCTCTTCACTTGTATCGACATTGCATTTGCCTTTTTATAGTTTTTTGTTATTTTGCTGAAAAGAAATGGATGCCGTTTGTTTGACCTCTTTTGAAGCCATCGATTTATTGTTGGTTTTCAGTGTCACGCCATTCAAAATAGATCAAAATAAAAATCAAAACCGTTCAATAGGTAAAGTCCAGAATCTGGGAAATGAAAGGAGGTACATAGACAAAGCCCCTCGCCAAGATTCAGGTCAGCGGAATATTTCGTATACGAGATATCCGAGCAAATATTTTGCCCAAATTTATAGAGATTTGTATGGAGACGCCATGCTGGTACTCACCTGGATGAGCTCTAACATGGCGGACGGAAACCAACAGAAACATCTGTTACCGAGTTTTGCTACAAAAGCGTGAATTTATTCTTTGAGAAACTCATAAACATTAAAGTGATACTTTTTCTAATACATGAACTGTTTAGATAGCAAAATTTCCTGAAATAAGTCATCTTTTTAACCTACATGACAGCTCTCTTGGCCGTCATGTAAATGCCGCGTCATGCGTAGAAATTCAAGCGTACTCTATCACAACACCAAGAACCCTGTTGAAGCGAAAATTTGTATGAAAATTAGTTTTCCGCTGGTCTAATGCATCGTGAAAATAAAAATTCGGTAGGATCGATAGTTTTTTAGTTTGAATTTAAAGTGACGTTACGTGAAAAGCAAAGTTCGAGTAGGTGGACGGCTGAGAGGATTTGGAGAGGTCCCAGCCGTTTTGTCTTGTAGCAATGAGGGGAAACTATGCATAACACAGTAAGAAGGGGTCTGGTATATCATAGCACATAGACGAAGAAAATTATTGAAATGATCCTTACCTCTTTGTTCTTCTTGAAAGTGGAAAAAGTTGCATTTCCATCTCATTCAGGGTTGATTTACCTCATATCTGCCTCAGAACTTTATACGACTCCTGAACGCTTAGCCGTTACGGTTTTTAACTTGAAAGACGAGAACAATGCCGGGCTGCAATACAGTAATTGTTTCCTCATTCTCTCTAAATGACGCACGGCCTGGACGAACCCATTTGCGATTCATTCCATCGTCGTTTGAACACATAAACACGATCTTATCCTTTCAACAAGAAAGAACTAAGGCCTGAAGGAATTAATAAATGTTTCGCTTTGCGAATTGTTATTGCGTAATTTTTGACAGCTTTCGCCGTCTCCGTGTGTGACGGAAAAAAAACGAAGAAGGAAAGCGTATCTTCGCAGTGACACAGCCATTTTGTTTCTAAAGGCCTTTGTAACCACCCCTATTCGTTACCAGGCTTTTTAGAAGCTCACAGACTGTAAATACTGTAAATAATGATTCAAGCCATGTTCGGCTATGTTTGCCCTTCAAAAGAAGGCTGGATTTTTCATTTTTTTTTTCCTCGAAATTAGTGTTAAGTTTTTGGAAAAATTTCACTGAGATTAGGATTGGCAGAGCACATCACAAAAACTACTCAGCCGAAACTTCGTCCTTGTATATGTAGGTCCAAGTTTCTCCCAATTCGAGAAGTTAACTGCGAGTTTCAAAAGGAAATTAAACTTAGCTTTTAATTGTGGTGTATTCACTTCAGAACTGTAGAACTGGCGGTAATATGTCACATACATTACATGACCTTTCAAGCCACAAGAGTAACCAAAATCGATTTTCTCCAACCAAGACAGAAGGTTATGAGAATTAAGAAAATGATCAAAAAGGAGAAAATTGTCGTATATTAACCAATTTTCTTAGCTAATTCTGTAAGGAAATGCATAAATATCAGCTTGAGTCTGTAAGTGCATATTGGGGCTTAATTAAAGTGCTTGTTAACTCTACAATTTACTAATAACGGCAAACCAGCACAAATTGAAGAAAATACCAGTGGAACTAAAATGGTACTCTGAGTACCAGGAGCTTTAGCAAAATATGCTTGCTAATGAGCGACTAAAAAGTTGCAGCCAGCGCGATTGGGACGAGACGAGAAAAGACGGACTGCGGACCCTTTTCTTGTAAACAAACCCTCCCAGAAGCCCAGAAACGATTGGTCAATTTCAAAACAGTTGACAGATCATTGACTGGTCTGTGGTGAGCCATAAAAATAGTCACGCGTCACAACTAACTACAAATAATAGCAAACCAAGCGATAATCACTCGTAAACTAAAACTTTTAAGGATATATATTTTACTGAAAAAAATTGCGATAAATTTCCTCAAGGGAAAGGCACTCATGGCAATCTTACTGGATTTGAAGAAAGTGTAATTTTTCAGTTGTTAATGTTCTATTTATAAATCGTTTCAACTTACTCGGGTATAATTGGTTAGAATTAAATTACCTTGATAGCTTTGTTGTCCCCCGACAAAACAAAAGAGTCAGCAAGTCTCTTATTTTTCCTTCTTGGGCTTACGCCCTCGTTTATCGCGGCTCGCGTGCTTGGGTTTCGCGTGCAGTAACTTTGCAAAGAAAAGTAAGAGACCGCTCGCAGTCTAAAGAGATTTGTATGGAGACGTCATATTGGTGTACTGTTTTGGTACACCAATATGGCTGCCGGAAATCAATAAAAACATCTGGAGTTCAATAAAAGCTCTTTTTATCACTCGAGACTGACTGGCATAAGTGCGCATAAACATATCTTCTAATATTTGAAATGGTTATACTGCTGAAAATCAAGAGGAGAGACTTATTTTCAACGAGACAGCATTCCTATTTTGGTGTCACGCACTGGGAAAACGCGGGAGTTCAAATTGCTTTTCGAAATGAAACATGCTACGGGTCGGAAACTTTTACTTACAAAGATTTATTTTTGTTTATCTTCAACCTAGTGTAAATAAGAATTAGTACAACCTCGCTATTTGACTTTACAATTTGATGACGTCACTGTGAAAACCACCTATAGGTAGTGATGACATTTGTCGTTTTGACGTAGGCGTTACGTGGACGCGCATGGCCGATGGTTTCTCTCGCTTTGTAGCGAAGAGCCCGGCCTGGAACATTCTTGTCCCCAGAGACGGTCGTTTCTTGGTCACGTGGTCTTGAAACGAGGGGCAGCTACTAGTTCTTTACAAATTAAGCCGAGTGGCTCTGGGGACGAGAATGGGCCTGGAAAAACTACTGCTCGTAGATTAGCAAATAACTGATGTCTAGCCTAAGAGTTAATTGAGCAGTTGATAAGTATTCTCTAGGTTTAGAATATTGATTATTTCAGTAAGAACTTTAATGGCATTTATGTGTTATTTTTTATTTCACCATTCACAGTAAATGTCATTCGAAAAGCGTCCCCTGGAAACTGCCGTTACATTGTATTAAGCATTGTTAGGTATCAGTTAAGGATAACATCTGGTAAAAGCCCTTTACTATATGACATAAGATAAAAGATAAAAGATAAAATATACATCATAATGTCCATGTTTTTGTCTCTTCAGTGAGCTGACTAAAAATCTGAGCATAGAGGAAGCCCGTGAAAACCTCTGACAGTTAAAGTGTATGTCCTTTGGCGTTGAGGTAAGGTTTATATCCTATAAAAAGAGCGATAATAACAGTAATAACATAAGTGATACTGAAAGTCATGAAAACAGCCAAAAATTCTTCCGACGCAAGCAAAACATGAAAGCAACAGGAAGGCTACTGCTTCTGCAAACATAAACAACAAAATATAGCACACGCAACGTCATCTTCGTCACTGCTACTACAGTCCAGATTATTATGATCCTTTATGTAACTGCAAGAACGTTTTTTTTACTGGGAAAGATTGTTTGTACCTCTAATCGTTCAGAACTTCGGATATGCTGTGATAAACACAACATTCCCATGCCAGTCGCGGTCGTAAACCAACGTAAGTGTAAATATCATTGTGGACAAGAGATTTCCTTCTTTGTCGAAATCGGACAATTCACCAACTGGATCTGCGAAATCCTTGTACACCCTTCTCCTGCCATCACCTTGATATTCTCTAAAGTCTGGAGAATACCACGTGTCTAGAACCTTTTTCCAAATGGTATCCCTGGTGCATCCAAATACAAACTGGGTTTTTATGCTGTCGGGGTAATTATCGTTGTTGTATTGGGCATTCCTTAAAGAAAGGGGGGCACAGAAAGGCGTCAAGGTTTTGATTAAATTATAATTAACTGTAAATCAGTCTTGTAGTTGGGAAGTGAGTTCCTATGTACGACGAAAAGCTAAAAGGCTACAGGGAGACTAGATCAATATTTTTAAGGGACAGTAGGAATTGTTTAAACAGGCAATTTTCTCACTGACTGTTTATACTGCAAAATCAGTTTTCTAGGAGAGCTAATTTAACTGCCTTGGAAAAATAAAATAGATTTCAGATATTCTCCAAATAGCAGATGTCGCCCTCCGAGTTGTCTTTTTGTAGTGTTTGCTATGTTTTTTGCTAGTATTTCGCCCAGTTCCAGCTGTAGTTCTTACTCTTGAATTCGAAACGAGTGAAGTGTCAGCCATTTTTATTTTCACAACCAAAACAACTCAAGGTCGTTCCCACGGTGCCTTAACCCATTCTTGACGTCATTTCATCGCTAAACACAAAATTCTTCCAAATTTGGTCATCAGTAACTGGTCCAGTGATGAATTATGCGTGTGCTTTAGCCAATCAGAATTGGGGAAATATTTTGAATGAATGATAAATGTATTTGTATTAACAAGCTGTTGTTTAAGAACTAGTTGTAGTTCATTGAGGGCCATAACACCGCTTGTGCCTTTGTTTCTTGGTGTTAAGCGCAGGCGCTCTTTCAAGTGTGTGGTTGGCGTATATATATGACGGTACTTGTTGCAGTTCTGGTGTATTTAGAATAGTTGTTACAGGCTGTGTGTAGTTCAAACGGTTGAGTCGAGGCAGATGAAGACGTTTCTGTAGTTCTTTTCTGATGCCAACTGTTTACTGTGTGGATGGTATATCTTTGTAATTTATGAAAAGTATAGTTTAGAGTAAAGTAATAGCTTATTGGTGTTGGTACCTAATATTCCTGGATATGTAGTTGGCAGTGTAGTTTAATCTGATGGTCTTGAAATATCAATGTTTAAGTTTAATATACAGCCAAGAGAAACTAGTGCAGTAGTGTTGGTACTGTCTGATGAAGGTTTTTGACCTTGTACTTTGAGAAGCTGGTTTAGTTTCTCGCATAGTTGGTGGCTGTTGCTTTTGTCATTGTCGTTTCAACTGAATCTTTGCTTCTTTCAGTGCAGTGATCGTGGTTTTGCAAGATTGGTTTAACTGTTGCAGTTTGGATTATTCGCAGTAGCTCTTGCAGTTTGGTGTGGGTAATGCGCATGGCTTAGTTGTCACGCTGGGGTCAAAAAGTCTCTGTTAGGGCAGGCGCAGTGGTTGGAAGGTGAGACTTGGTGTATTTTTAGAAAAGTTTCCAAGATTAGGTACACTTGGAGATGCTTTAGTTGCTTTAGTTAAAATCTGATGTGGTTTAGTGAGGTTAAGGTGGTCTGGAAAAGTTTCTGTTGAGTTACTTTGGCTACTCTGTATTATAACTGTATAGTAGCAATGTAATCATGTGTCTATATGCTTTATATGTAAGTTATGTAAATCAAAGATGCTAGTAAATTAATTAAAAAAAAGGTTCTGTTATCTATGATATTAATGCAATTTGATCTAGGAGGCCTAGGTGGTATGGCCAGTGGCTTAGTCTTGCTTTGCTTGTGTAGTTGATGCACTTGAAGCAGTTGACAGTTGCATATTTTGCAGATAGGTTAGTATAGTTTTTCCAGTATTCTTTAGCTGAAGTCCTAATTAAAGTTTGGTGTCTGTGTTGGTTTGGTCTTGTGTGGTTATCGTGGCTGAACAGCTAGAGTAGATTGGGAAAAAGGTTAGGATGGTGTTGTAATTCAGATTTGTTTTTGTGTACTCAATTTATGTCATGAACCAGTAACCAATGATCACAAATAATAATGATTAGACATAGTTAATCCCTGGACAAGTATTGTTGCCTGAAAAAGCAAACAGAGTTGCGAGTCATCAGCATCGAAACTTTGACGCGAGATCAAAGCTCAATCTTATAATAATATCTAATAAGCGGGAATGTTTAGTTCAGGTACGCGACAGGGGCCAAATGTGATTGACCCTTGTGCACGATTGGACAGATAGGATTGCATCCATATCAGAGGAATGCAAGTCAATATTTAGTAACACGTGTAAGAATTTGCGATCCACAGGGGAAAATAATGTAGTTCTTGTCTCTTACCGAAAGGCAAGATCTTCCCACTCTGCCCGAGAAAACCCTCTGGGAATATGTCCCGCGTCTTCCAAATGGCGAAAGAAACGACAGTCCATTTTGATTTTAATTTTGCCTGACCTTTTGAGCATCGTTTTTGGGTATACTGCGCGCAATGTAACTTGGGTAACTTGGGTAACTTGAGTAAACGCCGTAAACGTCAAACCTGTTTGCCTTTATGTTTTTTGAGATATGTTAAAACATAGCTTAAAGCGACAAGTTAGGCAAGTTTTCAATCTGAAAATTTGAACTAAATTTTAGCCAAAAAAATAAAACGGGAAACAATAACTGATCGTGAAAAATAGCAAACAGTCAGTAGCTCTGCGTCAACTTTTTACTATCAAGATTAGACCGCAGTAACCATAAAAACATCATTGAGACATGACTGCGAAGTGTCATACTGCTAATACTTAGACCAAAACTTATTGTTAAGTTGTGCAAGTCACATAATGAAGTGCAATGTTGCATAAGAGCTCGTTTGCGCAAAATTTTCCATGCGCTGCGAAGGGTTAGAGGTAGCCCACCGTTTTTAAAACGGTAACGGAGGTTTTTAACCAAACCATGAGACCCTTCCTATCGCAAAAGCACAATGTTTAGTTGGGCGAGAGCAAACAACTAGTCCCAGTTCTTGGCCGGTAAAACAGGGGGACAAAGCCACAACAAGAGATAAACAAAGCGTTAAAAAAGGTAAACCGTATAAAAGAGAAGCGAGCTCCAAGGATCTAGGACCGTTAGAAATAAATACAGAGAGTGAAGAGATTTGGTACAAAGCCGATAATGATAGTTGGTGGAGAAACGCTCAATTCAGGATCACCACCAAGCTAAATCCACCACCATGCTCTCTTAAACTAGAGATGCGCAAAACTCTCGCAGAGCTAAAAAGGGTCACCAGTGAGAAACAAACAGAAGCGTAATAAACGATTTAAAGAAAAAAAAGAACGAAAATTAAAAACCTGGTAGTAGCACCGCCGGGATTTGAACCTGCGCCCCAAACTTCCTCCAGCGCAAAAATTGAGGCCTCATACCACTGGGCCATGCGACCACTGCACAGCAAGCAGATGAAAATTAATAGCCTTGAAGTATTTTTCTCTCCCATACACACTGTTTTAACCTTGTGGGGCCGTATTTATCATGAATTCAAAGATACATGTGAGGAAAAAAAGCGTAAACGAGTATTTCAAAACGACTTCGCATTATTTCTGTATTCATCCACTCTCGGGCTTTATATAGGCCACTCGATGAACGCACTGGTCTACTTCTTCGCTGCTCTCCCTGAAGCTCAGGTCGCCGTTCTTCGTGACTCGCTTCTGCAAAATGGGACATTCTTCGTTCGTTAATTTTGTCAATATTAGGCACCTGATTACGAGGATATAGGTTTTTCTAGATTACATAATTGTAAGAACTTTCTAACAAAAAAACCGTAAAACTTTTCTTTTATCTTGGGACCTGATTATTATTTTTTTTTGCACTTTATATGGTAGGTTTGATAAAGGCGCATGCGCTCAGTTGGTGATCAGTTCTTCAACAGATACCATAAAGGAAATCTAAACGATGAAGCCTAAAGTAACTTATGTCAGCAAGTTTTGTTAAAAAAATATTATTATTATATTGATTCATTTATTTCAAACGTATAACTTTACATATGCCGGTTGTCATCTTCAGAAACGCCACTATATAAAGAAGCTTTGGCGGCGACTTCACCAATTGATCACGTGACCTGTCACATGACCATTAGTATTTGATTTCATTCAAAGAATCATCGCGTTGCTCGAAAGAGAAGGAAAGATGCTGCCAGTCAATCATACTTTTCGAAGACTCGTTAAGGCGACGGGAAAAACCGTTCGTACTTGGCAATATATATATAAAAAAGTCCACATAGTCATGAAAAATAAAACTCCTACCATATTATTCATTTACAAAATATGTATGATACCTGCCAAGATTACCCTACAATACCCGTTCTACTTTGCTAGCTTTTCACCGAACAACTACTTGTAAGAAGTTTTTTATATTAATTTTGGCTACTATTTATCCCTTCTAGCCATGACATGTTTCATGATCCGTAGTGGTGCTTTCTATGGGCTTCTACAGATTTCCTGTGCTGCGTAACTCTGATCGGCGTAGCTGCCTGTCGTAACGTTTACACTGACTTTTACATTCTGTTTTTAAAAGACATAACGGAATTTATTGATGATCATCATTTTTTTATATACTTGTGTAGCTTTCAGTCCTTTTAATTTCTTATCTCTCGCTTAGCCTTCGTGTTTATGTGCCATCTTTTTTCTGCTTCGAGCAGTGAAGTGGAGTCGCTAATTTGTTTCAACATGTTATTTTGCTTTTCCAGAGTTTTAACAAAGTGCTCTGATTGGTTGTTTGACAATAGACATTGTTAGAATCAACTGTGATTGGATATTATCCAGGACGCAATCCTTATCAACAGCCAATCATAGCTAATGTTAACAATGCTTACTGTCAGAAAGATTTTGCATGTCACATCAAAACATGATAGCTGAACCGTACCGTGAATATATTGCGTAGCGAATTTCAAAATCATAATTTCATCCATCTGTTGTTTTTCAGATTCGTGATGAATTTACACTTTAAACGAAAATTTTATTGGACCTCAAGTTACTGCTTACTAAGTTAAATAATGCCGTACATTTATGAAAACGGTATTGCCGGAAGATTCAAGGTTTCAAAAAGGAATCGAGCAGTAACTGAAACGCATCGAATCGTGACAGATCTGATGTTGTGTTGAAAAGTTAATTCAATGCTATTCAAAACAGAGTGCACACAAAATCACTGATGCAGCATCAGATTAAATTTTACAAAAACAGCCATCATTTACCAACGCGAGGATGAAGGGTTAAGAAAAAAAAAAAGAAGAAAATAATCACAGTCGGGGACAGACAACTCACCGCTTGAAACAGTTCGGGCACGTTGGCTTAAATTTAATCCTTCGTAAACTTAACTCTACCCGATGGATTATATAAACATGCATCCCGACAGAAAAAAGGGACAAACGGTAACAAATTTCGAGTCAGTTAGACACGATATTTCCAACTGTTGATATTTCAATTTTTGTGGAATCAGAATCTGAACACCCAGGTTAAACAGCAGGTCTAAAACTAGAACACGACAAGCGAGGCAATCAATCTTATATCCCTTTTCCTCTTTTTCTGTTTCATGTAAATGTGGAAAAAGAAGGCGTCCCCGTGCAAACTTTTTTCAAGATCTAGGTGAGATTCTTGACGAGTTTAATTTTTGGCCGCTGAGAATTTTGGATCTCGAAATTGGTTAAATTTTTGCGCGGGTCTCTATAGTATAGGCTAACCCTGTTTTTACAACTTGTAGTGGTATCTTTAATGATACCTTTCAAACTTAAGCCTCATAGCAAGTCAGTTTTGATTGGGTTAATATTTCGTTGAGTGTGTAATTATTAGTATTACTACAAACTAAGGAATATTTTCGACAACCAGCTAACCTGCGTAGCAGGCGCCAGTTTGTTTTCTAATAACCAGTTAGAAATTAAAAGGTATATTTGTGGCAAGTACTAAATTTCGAATAAACATAAAATGAAACTTGGAGACTCTTAAATTGCCTTCTCAACGAAAAAAAACACACACAGAGAGGATAGTAAATTATTCGATCATCACAAGATTTAAAAGCAGCATAGTAATTCAAAAGATAGTGATTTTAACACAATTTCAAAATAAGTTTGGTACATCAAATCTTTCTAATAAACTTCCAGTAGTTGATGTTAGCTATGAGGTATACTTAAAGGACAGCCACTAAAATGGGTTATTTTTCATGCTCTGTACACCCTGAGAAATAGAGACTATCAATATGCTATATAAAAATAAGAAACGTTTCAGCTTTGGTAGAATCAGCAAAAATTTCATAAAAAAGAAAGTATTTTAAATATTTTAGTTCCTTTAAGTGAAATGGTTAGCTTATCACTTCAGACAGGTTTCTTATCAGGAAAGTTGCTTTACTTTATAAATCTGGTGATCGTCACTCTTATTGTACTTATATGTAACTGTCTATTCTTCCATCATTATTGAAGATAAGAGAAAAAACAGTGTATAAAAGATAAATAGATTACCTGAATAAATATTACATACACATTTTCAATAAATATGGATTCAAGTATGGGCGCTCCACTTCATTTGCTATATATTATATTTTGTTGAGAAAATCCATGAAGCAATGGACAAAGGGGAATACATCAGAGGTATTTTCTTGGATTTAATAAACATGAAAATTATCAAAAGCATTAGGGGGATGCCTTTGTTGTGGTAAAAAAAAAATCCTCACCAACAGGCAAAAATATGTTTACTGCACTGGAACAAATTCTGAGATGTTCGACATTGCATGTTGAGTTCCTCAAGACTCTGCTCCAGGCCCGTTTCTGTTAATATGAATGATATTGATTCTGTATCTAGTAAACTATCATTCACACTTGTTGCATATGACACCAACATATTTAAGAAAGATACAGTAGTTAATCGAAATAACTAATGAGGAATTAAGTAAATTATTCTTTATGTTTCAAGGCAGAAAGGTTCAGTATCGCTAAACATAACTAAACCAAGAGAGAATAATTTATTTACTCTTGTTAAAACTAACTATGTACATGCTTTTCTCAATCAGAAAAAAGGATTTTGAATCAAAAATTGAACTTTAATATTGATCGAAATATAATAAATAGTAAGGGTAAAGACCTGTATGTTTTCAGGGATAAATATTTTTGAAGCCTATATTATGTAATAAGTATCCCTTCCTTCACATAAATCATCTAGGCTAGGTTAGTGTTCTTCGTTATTTCAGGGCACTGGTCAAAAAGTATAGGTGGGGGTGGACCGGAGGTGGGAGGCGGGGGGGGGTGGGTTATCCTATTTTTTTAAAGCAATGGGATAAATGGGTATGATGATTGGTTTAATTAACTTAACAAACGTGTTGCAAAACCACACAGTCTATCATCTAGATCAGAAAGGAAGCAGACAAAGAAACAAAAGGTTCTGTTTCAATCTTTTCTTCGGCGTAGTATCGATATTAAATAGAAGTAAAGGGAATTCTAACTAATGTATGCAAGAGAGGTTTACATAGATAGTAACACCTATACAACAAAAACGAAAAGGAACTAAGAATTTTTGCATTGTTTACTTTTGTCATGTTTGTGATAGTCGTCAAAAGGGGGCTGGTTGTACAGAAGCTAGTACGACTTAGTTCATCTCATTTAATATGCTCCTCCTTATTCATTTTGTTTTCTCCCTACCAGGTAGGCTAGGCTTTGAAGGGTGGAGGAGCTTTGGTGTTGAACGAATGCGTTATTTTTGCTCCTTGACTTACTTATATTGTGGGTGTTGTAGTCGGTGTGTTTCCTGGATATTGATTTCATGTGGGTTTTGGTTCTAACTATGGCTAAATAACTTTTTAATAAAAGTTTTAGTACTAGTTTTGTCTGAGGTGCCTGGATCAACATAACTACATGCAGGGGTATCCAGTGGATCTAGTCTCAAAATATCTGTTCTTCAGGTAAATTTTTGCTGTCGGGGAGATTTGATAAAATTATATTGCCTTGGAAGGAAAATGATTGCTGGCAAATGGCCAATCCAGGGTACGTGTCTGAGGGGATTTGTTGTCTAGAGTAGCTGGTATGTGGTATTTGTCAGCAACCGCTCCCTCCCCCCCCTTACTGAAGGGCTGAATTTTACCCTATTAGCCCACACCATAACTGGGCAGTAATTTCTGGACATACGTCTGCTGGGAAACTTCCCAGTAAGTCAGGTTGCAGGTTGTAGGTGCTTTTTGCTGGCTGGGAACTCTCCCACCAGTCTTGCTGGGAGAGAGAAACAAATGAGTTTTTCCCAGCAATCTCCCAAAATGCATAAATGCTTTTTAGGTGTTTTTCTCAAAGTTTCCCGTTGAGTGCTCCGGTACATGTAGTTCTTTTGTCTGTGAATGTAATAAGTTTCCAGGTATGCTTTGCCATTGCTGCACTCAGCTATTTCGTGTTGCTTGCAGAATGTTGATTTCTCACGGATGGTAACTTACAGATCCAAGTTTAAAAGAAAAAGAAAGCTACACGAATTATGGTATCAATTGTAAATTGTAATTCCTCTTTTGGTTAACTACTCATGAATTAGCTTAACCAAGTCTGTCACTTTTTGAGTTGGCGCAAAATCATGGTTTCAGTTTTCCACACAAACCTCCTCGGTTTCTAGGTTGACTTCTTTTTAGTCGTTACTAAATGAGTAGCCCTTTCACTGAGCTGTTTAGTCATTGTGGCGAGAGATGTCCACCCAGCTAAGCTTTGACGTTGTAAGCCTGATATAAGCTTGACCAAAAACGTGATTGTTTTTAGTTCTCAATCGAAATTTTTTAGCCCTTATCAACATTTTCTCGATCCTGAAACGTTCTACGCCACAGGTATTTTGGGTTCTAACCTTTCAGTAAGAGAGGTTTCACAAATTTCTATCAGATAAATTTTGAGGTATTTTACAGTTTCAAACATATGCTCTAAATAGAGCAGTTTACACTTTTTGCATTATGTTAAAGTTAGTTAAGGTCAAATTAACGGAATAAAATCAGCAGTGACAATTCATCGATCATTTTCTAATTTAATTAATATAAATTAAATTGGGGTACGCATAGAAAGAAGTTGTGAGGAAGATGCCGGTGTTTTATTTACATGTTTTATGTTGATAATTCAAAGAGGTTTCAACAACAACTTCTTGAAATAATACAGCACAAGGGAAATAAGTTGTTTGAAACACTTGGAGCTTTGTATACAGCGGAAAAAGCAGAAATTAGAACTAATCAAATGACCATTTAGACATGTTGAAGCCAGTCGGTGCTAACACAGGGATTTTTTTGTTTTTTTTATTCGTATTTTTTATTCTTAACTTGATATCATTCCCTTTTAAGTTTGTTAAAAAACTTCGCCCTTTCCAGGGAAGTCCATCTTTTTTCAATTCCTTTCGCGATGACGTGAATTAATTCAGCCGCTCCAAGAAAAGCCAAGAAGCGTCGCATTTTAAGCATTTTAGGGTCGGTTGTTATGAAAGAAAATTGGATATATTAGTACTGTAAAGAACGGTACCCAAAGGCTTTCAGGACTGTGTCAGAACCGAAGTTAGCAACGACTGCGACCGAGGCATGGTCTTGAATTCTAATTGGTAGAGAAAATGAGGTGAGATATGCTAGCCAATCAGGTAGTGAGACAACTGACAAACGACGTTTGTCAATTGACTCGTCAAACCCTATTTTTTACCTTGAATATAAAAGCCTTGTCTTTAGTTGGGGCACAATGTCTACCACTCCACGTCTCCCAATGTCTCTTTTACTGTTTACACTTTTGTTACTAATAGAAGGAATTACAGGTACATGACCCGAAATATCTACTTTTTTATCCACTTGGCCTCAGTTTTTATTAGCTTAAAGTACTTCAAAGTCACTTAATGCACTAGATGTGATAGCAGTTCACAGGTGCGAACGTTTGCTTGATGAAAAAACAGGAAATAACAATATTTTTCTCAGGATGAAACCCAGTGCCTTTTTTTCTCTTTTTCGTAGGCAGCTACAAGGTTGGAAAACTCAATGTCAGTACATCCAGCGGAAACCTGTTTGCTTGCAAACAGGTTCTTTACTCAGAACGTTTTCACAGCGTGCAGGAAGTTAAGGTTCTGACTTCATTCAGTCACTGAGTTAAGAAACCAGAAGGTGGCGATGGCGCCGCTTTTCTGGCTGGAATCAGAAAACCAATATGGATTTAAGGCCTGCGTGTTAGAATTCAGCGATGGTTCCAGTGATACTGCAGAGCTTAACTGGCTGGCAATACAAGCTGCTTCTTTATGGGCTCAACTGGGAACCGCTTTTTTGGACTCTTGGACCATCGGAACAGAGTGTAAAACGATTTCCTTTCAACATGTACGTTTGGTGTCCTTATTTCAGTCTGAGTTTCTCTAGAATAACTTTTTACCTCCTGGGTGAACTGAATGTCTGACCCTCTTTCAATAATGGTGCATCGTATTTAAATTACGATACAAGACAAACTTTTATTAACACCCTCTTAATAGAAGGTTTTTCAGTGACAATAATTTTCGCTACTGCACACCGCAGCCTTGAGTGAGTACAGTCTTTGAATGTTTGAAGAACCTATAAAAGGTGGAAGCCGTAAACACCACCCCCCCCCCCTTTTTTTCAGATTGAACTGCGGCTCAACCTTAAGAAAACGTTCCACTCAGGTTTGCGGCGTTAAGAAACCAGGGTACAAATGGAAAAAAAATCTTACCGTAAGACATTAAATGCACACAGACTGAAAAAAAAAGGCCTTGTTTTTTGAATGTTATTTGTCAGTTGTTTTTGCTTCGTTTCGCGGAAGACGACTTGGGAAAATGTAATACGAAACAGTGAATAATTCAAGGGGGCAACTTTTGAATCAGCCATGAGAGCCTTTAAAAGATCTGTAAGGTTTATTTTGGTACCTTTTGTTGGCCAAATAATTAGGCAACTTTAATTAATTATCGGCGGAAAATTGAAAGGATTCTCGTGCTGTGTGCATGCGATCCAGATCGCCATCATGAAAAGCCTAGCAAAAAGCTAATGCATGCTGGCGACTGTCACGCTTTTTATGTTTGATCCACATGGAAGGCCGTTCATGGTTGTAGCGCTTAAGCAATTATAGAAAACACCTTACACGGTTTACCAAGAAGGGTTAAACAATCATAATTTTGGAGGTTTACAATTGATTTCCCTATAGACAAGGATGGCTAATAAATTTCTCCCAAGTTTGAAACGACCACTTCGGCTTATTCTAGTTTTTCACTTATATTAAACAATAAAAACACAGCTTGAAGCTTTGTTGGTAGATTGGAGCAAGTTAGCTCTTATGTTTCATGATAAATCCCTTTTAATTAAAATTATAAACGTTAGAAAGTAAAATATTGTTCGAGTGAGGCCTTTAAATGCTGTAATTAAAGACAAACATTAAATTCCGAGCTTTCGCCGATCAACGACATCACAGGGATAAGAAAAACATTTCGCTTGAAGTTATACATGCGAAAAAAATTGGTGTTAAAGTAAAGCGTGTGAAAAGCGTAAGAATGTGGCGAAGTACGTGCAAATTTGAATAAAATACAACGATCTAATGAGGGAGTGTCACAGGCCTAGGATAAAGAGTCTCTTGAGACACATAAACATAGCCTCTAAAACAAAAGGTCCGCAAATGCTCGGGAGTTGAGGGCTGGCTCATGTAAATCAAGTTGCGAGGAACACGTTGGTTCTAACAAAAATTTTGAGCATACAACTCTATTCCTTAATCAGCTGCTTCTTTCAACCCAATTTATAGAGCAAAACCGGGCACTGGCTCTTTAAAACAAGTAATCGTAAGGTTGCTTACCTCAGTTATAGGTCCTCAGTAATAACTCCACAAACGCAAACCATAGTCCACAGCTAACAGTTGCACACTGGATCACTCGGCTTCCAACCACGAGGAGCAAGTGCAAGACCGTGACGTCACTGCCCCAATATGG
The DNA here is from genome assembly GCA_022179025.1 of Porites australiensis. Lineage (NCBI taxonomy): Eukaryota > Metazoa > Cnidaria > Anthozoa > Scleractinia > Poritidae > Porites > Porites australiensis. The sequence continues at coordinate 184,497 of BOPM01000042.1, forward strand.
GGTATTCCTTACTCCCAAATATAGGCAAAAGAAGAGGGTTACGCAGAATTTGAGACATTTTCTAATACATATTGCGAGGCATTATGAATCTGCTGCCGAGTCAGATCAGCCTCGCAGCTCCTTAGCTCGGCTGCCTGTTTAATTGGCAATCAAGTTGTTTTCAGATAACATTACAACGTCATAGGCTACGTGCAAACGGACGCAACATTGTTGGTTGTTACATGTTGCGTCCGTTTGCACACCCTGTTGAATGTTGTTGATTGTTAATGTTGGGAGTTGTTGCACAAAGTTTAAAACCTGTCAAACTTTTAGCTACGTGCAAAGGAACGCAACAACTCTCAACAATGTTGCAAGTTGTTCGCTAACAATGTTGTGTCCGTTTGCACGGGGCTTTAGTGGGCAAAATTAATTGATTCATAAATTAATTTATGTTCACTTGCCACCATGGAATAGCGAGGCAAGGCGTTGTAAGTACTTCATATATTATGAGTTATAACGTAAGGAGTGTAACTCTGGCTTCAGTTTGGGTGTTGTGACGCATTACATGAAATCATTTATTGTCTTACCTTGTGGTTATTGCTTTTTTACCTCTTTTCTTCTTCATCATTTTTCTTTATTTTCTATCGTTTCTCAGCTCCTCTCGCCCTAATACATGGCCCGGCATTGTCACGAGAAGCCAGAAAGACCACAAGAAGGCATGATATTCTGGTTCAACTCAGGACTGTTTCAAAATTTGTCTCAGGGAAGACAGGCAGTTCGATGGACTTCACAAAAGCATCAAAATTGTAATTATCGGTCCTATTAAGATCAATCAAATAGTTTTCTATTTGAAACTATCCTTAATTTTTTAATGGCAAGTAAGAACACTTAAATTTAGGACTTTCAAATAAGAAGAGAAGAGAAGAGATTAGAAACGAAATAATCAACGGTAGGTAGCTTGATGACCCGGTAACCGAATGTTCTGTTTCCGTCTCTCATAGAAACGTTTTTGGTGCTAAAAATCTTAATAAGATGCTGAGGGAACCGATTTCCAGCTCCTCATCATCGGTCTTTGAGCTTGTCCTTGACTTCCCACCATATTTAAAGCACATATTGCCTTTTCCTGTTTGACATTGATACACATTTGATACACCCCGGGGTGGTTCTGCCTATAAGGGCCTATACGAGGTGGCTCCGGCCGGGAGGGGTACCGTTTTTCAAGCCTCAGGTATATGAAAGGGCAGGGAAATCTGTTGTTTAATCTGAAATTTCCGTCGTAGAAAAAACCGGAAAGGGCTTATAGAAGAATTTATTGTGAAAAACTCGAGAATATATCCTGGTTTTGTGATTTATTTATATTTAATTTCATGTATAAGACAGTGCATTGACAGCATTTAAAAGGGATGCACCGCTCTAAACTAGGTACGTGAAAGAGGTACCATTTGTCAATGGAAGGTATACGAAAGGGGTGCCTTTTCTGTCAAAAATGGTATATAAAAAGGTAAGGGGTTGGACTTTGGGGTGGAGCCTCCCCGTATAAAACTTTATTGGGTACCGGGCCATGGGGGTACACAGTTCGCCAGAGTTGCAGCTAATTAATTCATGATGGTGATTCTATAAAATGGCGGATGCCAAAATAAGTAATTTGTTTGGCAAACTTTCACGTGCCAGTGACATTCCTTTGCATCATTGTGTGTACAGTTGAGGACAATACATCATAACCAATTCTACAGCGAGAGGGTGAGAGCCTCAGCCTTTGCTCTCCACTCTTTCCCCTCCCCACCCCCACTTGATCTTCGAAAAAGTTATCAAATTTCCGGGTCTCTTCGTGGATACGATCTGATTCCTGATACGTTTATGTGTGATTTTGGTGTGATCTTGGACCCACTGTAGCCACCTTACTATAGACATGTATGCAAAAACTATGAATAAGTAATGCATGCACTGCCCTGGCCAAATTAGCAGAGATAATCAGGTTTTTTTGTTTATTTATTTCTTTAGAAAACCATTAATCTTATTGTAAATTATGCTATTGTTCTTCTGCCCAGTAAAATACTGAAAGAGAAACTTAAACAAACTTAATTAGCTAGTTTAATTTAAACAAATATGAACACATTATTGCTATCAAACCGCATAAAAAGTGTCAGCGATGCGGAAAAGTATTTCTAATAAATTTATTTTAAATACGATTTGTGGGAAAGTTTGAACCGGCTATTGAAATTCATCACAAGTTTTTTTTTAAGTTGAAAAATATATCATGTGTGTGATTGGAAACATTAAAAATCTAGCTCTAATATTACATGTCCATTAATAAAGTTTTGTTGTTGTTCTTGAAAAAACACCGTGGTGATTATTCTACCTCTATCGCCCAGAATGCCGCGACATATCCGGGACCTTCTTACGGTCTAGGGCGCTAATTTGAAAAGCTTCCTTCTGACAAACGAGCCAAAATACAGCGAAAATGGGGGAATGGCGAAACTTTGTGTAAGTTTTACTCTATTACACGCCAGGTCAGTCTAGTTATTTCTAGTCTACAGTTTCAGGCGTAAAGCTGACCCGGCGTGTTACAAAATAGGTTCACCCTGGCTTTTTCAGAAGAAGTGTCTCTTAGATTTTTTTAATTATATCAAGAGGTCTTTCGGAAAAATAGCATAATGATCTTTAATGATTTAATGTGAAGATCTAGCCTCGCGTTCAGAAGGATCTTGCCACGAACTGCACGTGCTAAAGATACGAATGCAAAAGTGCAATAGCTGGGTTAAGCGTGGTTTAGTTCCTGATTGTGCATTTTGAGTCCAAAAAGCCACTTTACATCACTTCAATATACCTTTAAATTTGAAGATTCCTTTTTAACTAGGTTCAGTGTACAGTCGCCCCCTCCACTCAAACAGACCCTGAGATAAGGGGGGGAGCCCGGCCTCAAAAAAAATTTTTTTGGCCTCATTTTAGTCTAAAAATAAGGGGGGAGGGGCCGAGCCCCCCCGGTCCCTTCCCCTAGATCCTCCACTGCAACACACGTTTGTCAACGTGGTTATTCTGGTCTTTTACTATAGATTCGCACGCATCTTGTGTGATTTGATGGCTTACGTAAAATTTTTATCTCCGGCAACTTAAGGCACGATCAAGAAGCTTCATAAGGCCCTCCGACCCAGAGGTTTTTTATCAATCTGTGAATTAACTCGAGTAGTTGTAATCAAATAAAAATGCTTGTTGATATTACGTTTGAAGGTGATTTTGTGCCAAAGATACTCGTCAAATTTCGTTAAAACATCACATTGGAACTGAGTTCTTTTACAAGTCACGCCTTTTAAACCAACGTTTATCCAGCTTTTTCCTGTGTGTACTTCAACCGCTCTCCTGCCCGATTGTTGAGATCCAAATTTATTTTGCAAAATGTGTGATTCGTGAATCAACATTTATAACGGAGGAGGGGGTGTAACTTTGGACTTAAAGGGCATATTCAGGTTCCAGGATTTGACCAAAAAATACAGTGCGGGATTCGGGAAAACGCAAGCTATCTTAAGGGAAAAAAGGATTTTACAGCTACCTGGGAAGAGAGATTGGCCAAAATTTAAGCATGGGACGCGCGCGGGATTTATTTTGCCTGTATGTTGATAATTCGGCAAACTATACGTTTGAGCGACAAATGATAAATCAACCAGGGGCGCGTTAAGTGTTAATTCCTTTCAAACCAAACTTTAGAGTTTGCCTTGTCAGTTTTATTTCTATTTTATTATATTGTTTTTGGAAACAAAAGAGGAGTTCGGGAAAGCGATGAAAAAAAAATTGTGGTAAGCGGGATTTTCTTGAAAATAGCCTGCATAACAGGCGCTTTATGAGCCAAGCGGGGCGGCGCCTTCTTCTCGCGCTTCGCGCGGAATACGGAATGCTGCATTCGACACACTTAGCCTTCTTAAAGCGCCTGTTATGCAAGCTACTTGAAAAAAAAAAAAAAGAAAAAAAGCGCGAGTGTACGATCAGGTATCCTCCTTTCCATGCCATGTTTTAACAACTGTGACGAGAATTATAGCTTACAGGCTTTCATGACACCTCCCCGTCGATCAGCATGACGTATGCCGCTGAACTAGCTACTGCTGTGGCTTTAACTGTCAAAGAAGTGCCAGCTCGCATGAGGTAAGTGAACTTTACTGAACTTTATTGCTGTATGTTGTCACGATTGTATTTTCATGTGCTTCGCGGTTGAACACTAGCGTTTACTTACTAAGTTCTTTATATAGAGTGATTTTACTTAACCCGTGAAATAGGTAGTAGAATACTACGCACTATTATGCACTAATTCCATGGTCTTCTTTTGTTTACTAGTAGCCTGATTTCAGTTGTTAGTATGTTTCATGGGTCAAGCAAAATCACCCTATATAATTATTTTGATCTCAACGAAAAGCCTAAAAATCCTGTGATGAAAGGTGGGCTTACCATTTAGGTAAAAAAACGATCGCCGTTCATCTCAAACTCTCAAGACAAATGAGAGGTTGTTACACCACGGCATTCACAAGCAAATAAAAAGCCGCTGACCGAAAATGCATTGATGTTGATAAAAATGGCTTCCAAATGTGACATATTGCAGGATATTTTTTCTCGATTTTAGGCGAGGATTTTACGGATGTAAGACCTTCATTTCGAGAATTAAGATGTTTAAAATGAGTTTTATTATGTTTGTCTTGCGAAGACAACGCAATGGAAACTATAACCTCCAGAGAAAGGGGATCAATTCTGTGTTCTAAAAAGAGACAATTTTCTTGTTTAAACCTGCGAAGTTGAATTCCGGGCAGGTTACGCAGCAAGAAAAAGGTCATGATTCTTTGGCCTTAGTTGAGGTGTATCACTTTCTCCTAATGCAACTGGATTACAGCGAACGGCTAAGACGTTCCTTTGGCATAACGAGGTACGCTTAAATGATTTAAAATTTGTTTTCTATAAAACCCATAACAATAGACCTTGTCACGGTTTTCGACACCATCTTGACGAGTAGGCGAACGTGTGAGAATCGAAATTACAGTGTTTGTATGAGAATTTAATGTCGAATAATTTCTGTAAAACGGTTGTTCTCAGGGGCACCCAACGTCAATTCTCGGAAAACATATCAGTTTGGAAGACGATTTGAGATCTAGAATGTTCGGAACATTTGTTGTTAAATTTCTTGCTTGCCTACCTCTCCTAGGATTCTCGGAGTTTTACCCTATAAAGGTCACCTAGAATTTTCTGGAGCCTTTTTTCTGGCGGAAATTTTCGAATAGGTAGATTTTGATCCCTATAATTTTCGGATCACTAGACTTTCAGCTATGAAATCAGATGACAAATTTTAAGGGGATAAAAATATGCCTACGTACGTTTAAGTATGGTATGTTTAAGTGGTTTTGAACTATATTCTCGTTGGGTACCCCTCTGTTCTGAAAAAAATATGACATGTAAACTAAAGCTACAAAACAAAGGATTGTACTAAAAAGGTTTTGGGGCGTACCTGTGCTTAAATTTCTCCAGTGGCTTGCTTTAGGTTTTCCATACATTTTTCCCGGGACTTTCTTACAGACAAATGTATAGAAAATTTAAAAAAGTGGTTCTAGGTCTTCTAGTGCACGTAACGCCCTCAATTTTTTTCAGTAGATTCCTTAGGAGTGAAGCTTTAGTTTGCAATTCATATTTTCTTCAGAACAGCCACTCTACGGAAATTATTCGACATTAGATTCTCATTCAAACACAGCTATTTCTCACGCGTTTGCCTACTCGTCAAGATGGCGTGGAAAACCGAATTCTTAAACATGTAAATTTGAATGCTTATAAATTACACATATTTAATTGAGTTCTTATTGTAATTAAGCAAGAGAGGATAAAATATTAAGGTAATAATTGGCCAAATATTTCATAAACTTTTCGTCTGATTGAACAATGACTTCACAATGGAAAATTTTATTTTTATTTAAGAGGCCTTTAAGTGCTTCAGCTGAATTTAATCCTCACCAGGCGTGTTAGAAAAGCTATTTTCTTATAATATAAATAATAATAATAATAATAATAATAGTAATAGAAATAATAATAATGATAATAATAATAATAATAATAATAATAATAATGATAATAATAATAATAATGATAATAAATGCTAACTACAAAATCCTATTGACAATTAAATTTCGCTAAAAAAAACTGTCGAGTGAAAGTACTATTTACAATTCATTTCGATTAAAAAAAACACCTAATTCTGATTTTAAGAACTCATTTCAATTTAAAAAAGTTATTCGAATTAAAAAACAATTTATTTCAATTAAAGAAAACAATCACTTCGATTAAAAAAAAAAAACTATTTGCTAATAATAAGAATAATAGTTAACAATGTTATTGTTATTATAAGTTACATTACTTTTACCCGCTCTCTCCCCACTAAAAAAATCTCGGGTAAAATATTCTTAAAATCTACGAACTTTAAACGTCAACTATCATAATTGAGACGAAGATTTAGTTTGACTGCATATTATTTAAGTCATTTTTGTAACTTTCAGTCCCTATAATTGCTAGCTATTGAACTCAAGGCAAGTAAGAAGTTGTAAAAAATTAACACCATGTATCTATTCAGGTATCTGAAATAGTCAAGGACTCTAGACACATAAGCAAACTTACCATGGTTTTAAAACTATCAATGACAAATAGATAAATCTGCTTTGCAAAGACTCCGTCAATAAAATCTTTATAATCCCGCAATAAGTTCGCTTTTAAAGGTGTGTCTTCTCAATTTCCTCTTTTTAAAATCTTACAATAAATTGATTGTTTGACCTCATCAGGCGGTAACCTGTTGCACAACACAGCTCCATTTCTATTATTAAAAGCTAGAACTTTGTAAACAGTTATTGGTACGTAGCTATGGAATATTTGGCTAACATTCGGAATTGCTAACGATTGTATGCCACAACCTCGTTATGCAGAACAAACCAACAGCTTTAAATATTTGGTAGTTCACGGTCATGTTCATCAAACGTGAGCGATGGTTTTTGTCGTGTTGGAGGGGAAACGATAGAAATGTGCTGTTGATGGTGGTGGCGGTGGAGGGAAAAAATCGAACAGGAGCGAAATTGTTGAATTGAGGAGGAAAGGGGGAGGAAATTATGTTTAGCGCTAGGGAAAGCTACTGATATAGTTTGCCTTTGCCCTCATTAACGTGTACAATTTGAACACTAAGGATGATTGAACTGCAAACTGCAAAATATTAAGTCACTTATTGTATTCGTTAAAGACAAAAGTGTGCAATTCAGCCGGTATTGACTTAGAATATAGGAAACATATTATATATGTGAGCTGTAGATAAAGTTGTCAAAGTTAAATAAAAGCGCTGTTAAAGAAAGTTTTTAACGAGATTAGAAAGAATGTCACAAGTTGTTAACGAGATAAGCTTTAGTCACAATAAAATGCACTTCTGTGCCCTCCACAGTTAATGGTATCAAGTATTTGAACAGTTTGAGAACCCCTTCAACCCCGGAATCCATATTCTTGTTTTTCGTTGACTGGATGTATTAGATTAAGACATTTACACCGAATTCCGCACTAATGTGACATAGGAACTGCTGGCAATCATCGACAGGTATTATTATTGAACAGTTTACTGTGTATAATCGTGGGATATTTTTACGAGTCACGCTGTATTATGGCGAGCCCTTAAGGCAAAACAAAATACAAGAGACGGATAAAATTATCCTACGACACTAAGTACTGAAGCGTCCAGTAAGAGATATATTATTCACCCCAGTTGGAAGGGGTAAAAAAAGCAGCAAATGTGCGCGCCTACTTGTAACGAGAACGCATGACAGACTAACGGAGTATCTATCTTTAGGCTGGTGCACCATATACCAAGTGAATAGCGAGTCTCGGGTTATGTCACAATGAACACAACAATGATCACTAGCCCTTCACACAATAGAAGGAGACAGTTGTGCATATATTGACTTGGTATATCAAGCATCACCCTCCGTCTTTACGAAGGGAGTCTTTTAAGACGCCATAAAGTTTGAAAACAAATTGTTTTTGCCTTGGAAGTATCAGGTCGATCAGTTTCAAAGTTCCTGAGATTATTTGATTAGTTTATCATCTGCATATAGACAGAGGGTAGTGAATTCTAAGCAATTTGGTAAATCATTTATGTAGATTTAAATAAAATAGGAAGCCGAGAATAGAGCCTTGGGGAACTCCACACAGTCGCCTCTTTGAGCACTATATTTATGCCGAGACATCAGTGGTATCGTGCAGATAACGATAAACCTGCTGGAACAAGATTTCTCGGAAATGTTTATTGGGAAAATTGAAAAAGATCAATAGTTTACTACATTAAGATAATCGTTAACCTTTGTAAATCTAGCGCTCTCTCATCGGTAAAGGTTCCAGAGGAAAGTGCCAAGTTACTTATGGAAGTCAAAGATGGTGCAATTCAAGCGTTTAATGGAGAGCCTGTGATGGGCCCTGCAATCAATTAAATGCATGAAACAGTTAAATGGCCAATCCAGCGGGAAACAAAATTAGCTTTTTACCTCCCGGATCTTTCATGAAGTGATTTTTCAGGTAGTCTACGAAGAAAAACTAATTTACATCACTTACAAATTTAACGTAGTAAATATCGTTGAGCAGTCAATATTCTCAGGTAATAGTGCATTGTTACTCTGCGATGTATAGACCTTGTAATGTTGCCCACTTAGAAACATACCACCGATAAGTCATACCACTAAAATTAGTAGCTTTTGTAGCACATTACAAGTAAATTACTATGGACATCAATTTCATAAACTACAGGTGATCTGGCTGTGTACAGTCATACACAAGTGCCTGATCAATGAGAAAGAGATTATGAAAAAAATTTAGAAACCGCTGTTAACCAGTTTATTATTTATTGAAAATATTTCGCCGCTTCTGATTGGCTCAAATCTTCCGGCTAATTCTACATAAAAAAATGCCAGCAATGTATATGTACCATCAATAGGCCATTTCCAAGATGGTGTCATTTTACTACTCCTTCTACCAGAATCCTTCAGGGTTTTGCTTTCTGGTGCAAATTAGGGCTTTTGTTATTTTCATCTCACTGGGTACGAGGTTTAATCTAACAGTACATAAAATAAAATCGTTTTATGAATCCGAGTTCTTATTTCCTCTCACGGCATTTTACCGTCATTGTGACTTTTTTGGTGTTTTTGTCATTGTAAAGTTAACAAATTGACGCTAGTTTTTTCTCTGTCAATTTGTTAATTTCAGAAATCGCGATTGCGTGATTAGCATGCGCACAAGATCCTAAAGTCACATTCGGGTTACCTACTCGCATGCAAACACATCTCGCTGCTAATAGAAAAATGTGATGTCCCTAGATATTAGATAAGAAATTTAGTGTTTGCATTACCTTATATAAATACGAGAGGGTGTTGGGAGAATTCGAGACAGTTATGCAAACCTTAGGGAAGTTGAGGGTTCTTAATGCTAATAGTCCCAGCCCCTCGGGTGTTCAGGCTATGCAAACACAGAGAAAAAAATTCAATTGCTCATGAAAGAAAGAAGAAGAAGCAAAACTCTTTGCTTGTGGCACTGGCTAAAAACGAAATTCTCACAAGTGTGGAAGTGTTGAAGACGACGTTTTGCACGCGTAAGGGAAGCATCATTAGATTTTTAGGGAGGAGATAACGAGGTGTGTGTGTGTGGGGGGAGGGGGGGGGGAGGGGATTGGTCAACTTCTTTTCCCATGAGAATTTTTTTCAGCAACTAGTATTAGCGTAGGAATATTTGTGCGTAACATAGCCCTTTGCAAGAGCCCTTTTACCTACTGATAACCATTAATCCATTTATCACAGCCCGTGCTGAAGTATATTACGTAAACGTGAAAGAAAGTCAGAGACACTGCTACCAATAGCAACACTTGTTGTATTTTAACTGATTCCAAAACATTTACGTTTGTCGGCCAAACACATTTTTGCACGGACAAAAGCCATGTTTTGCCTTTGAAATTACTGCGCTTTTCACAAGCATGCGAACTCTAAAGTTCAAAAGCCGCCTTCACAATTGCGTTTTTCGCCGCCGTCAGTCATAATTAAGATCACAAGCAACGAACTTTGAAACGCAGAAATACACAAAACGGATCGAAATCCACCAACCACAAATCACAAACCACGACCCTTTGAACCCGTTAAAGTAAAGTTTTGTTTCCTAAGAGGTCCGATAAGATGATTGACGGCAGCGAAAAACGCAATCGTCAGTTGGCTTTTGAACTTCAAAATTCGCAAGTTTGTGAAAAGCGCGGCAGCAAAGAGCTTTATTAAGTTTGCAGACGGAGAGTATGTGAATTGATTGCTTTGACTCTCTGATCTCACGATGACTGTGGAAAAAAATATGCTCTCGAAATTTTGTTAACAACGCCTTTTGAAGCTAGTGGAGCCGAATTTACATTTTAGCTTGCTACTGCATGGGTACAGCCATCCAAATGCAATATACTAACAGATCCTACGGTAGTTAACCCCGGAAAGGCCAATGAAATTTTTTTGCAGTGGCGGATCCAGACCTTCACATAAGGAAGGGGGGAGGAGGGGGGTAGTCATTTTTCCGGTCTACGGGCCTCATTTTGGTCTAAAAATAAGGGGGGATCCGGGCCCCCCGGGCCCCTCCCCTGGATCCGCCACTGTTTTGTGACAGGCTTCATGATTATTTATCGACCTTTATTGAGATTTTTAGTAAGAAACGAATCTCTAGCTGAAACTACTAGGCAACAGTAAATGAACGAAGCTAAACACATCACCAAAATGTTTCAGATCTGTCAACTTAACCTCTTTCATGGCCGACCTACATGTCTTCTTTCTTTTCTATTATTATTATTTTTTTCAGTCATACTTAGCCAGAGTTTCTTTTTACTTGCTTTTTTCGGTTGAAAGTGACTGCCACCACCAACTGGTTTTCATAGAGTTTTTTTTTTTTGCCATATTGACTTCCTGCAATGTAGCTCGTACGGGTGTTCACAGCGACAATGACAAGTTTATTCCGAAGAACAATACAGAACAGGAAAACACATTTGATTGGTTATACATATGTGGATTGTCCAATCAAAACAAGTGATAGCAAGACTTGTATTGAAGTCGTTTCCCTACCCTCCCATGCGTTAAAGTTAGATTACAAATTTTAGCAAGCAGTATCCACTGCCCGCAGTTAGAGTGCAAGTATATGTACACGCAATTCCAGTGAAGTCAATATGCTTAAGGAATTCTTAGTAACTCTGGGACAAGAAGATATATCTGGTATGTTCTCTGAAACTTCCGTACATTACTTTTCACAAAGTTATCTATATAACATAAGTATACGCACAATTAAAGCTCGCAAAACTTTTAATTAGCTACGAATAGTCTTGGCGCTACACACTAAACGAAAACTACTTTGTACAAGGGATTATTAGTCAATTTCAATTCAATTCAATTTTTATTCACACTTCTATAAAATATTTAGTATGCATTATGTATAGTAAGGTAGGAATACACTAATAAAGGAGAAGAAGAAGGAAAAAGAAAATTAATGGCTTGGATAGAAATGTACGGTGATAACATGAGCTTAGCTTTCGAGTTACCACTGGACTGTGAAATTAGCCTTTTATTAAGAGGAACATATTCATTGCCTTGCATAAGATGAAATGACGAAATTCAAATTGATCATCAACTAAAAAGTGCTCAATGGGTTTACCAGAGCTTTGAATAGATACGTAAACTTGAACTAGGTCAAAAACATTTACTTGCTACTCAGAGTATCCACTGCCCGCAGTTAGAGTGCAAGTATATGTACACGCAATTCCAATGAAGTCAATATGCTTAAGGAATTCTTAGTAACTCTGGGACAAGAAGATATATCTGGTAAGTTCTCTGAAACTTCCGTACATTACTTTTCACAAAGTTATCTATATAACATAAGAATACGTACAATTAAAGCTCGCAAAACTTTTAATTAGCTACGAATAGTCTTGGCGCTACACTCTAAACGATAACTACTTTGTACAAGGGATTACTAGTCAATTTCAATTCAATTCAATTTTTATTCACACTTCTATAAAATATTTAGTATGCATTATGTATAGTAAGGTAGGAATACACTAATAAAGGAGAAGAAGAAGGAAAAAGAAAATTAATGGCTTGGATAGAAATGTACGGTGATAACATGGGCTTAGTTTTCGAACTAACCACTGGACTGTGAAATTAGCCTTTTATTAAGAGGAACATATTCATTGCCTTGCATAAGATGAAATGACGAAATTCAAATTGATCATCAACTAAAAAGTGCTCAATGGGTTTACCAGAGCTTTGAATAGATACGTAGACTTGAACTAGGTCAAAAACATTTACTTGCTACTCAGAGTTTCATGCTTCATGCATGAGAAGCAATCATCAGGTATAACCCTCAGTTTGACCTAGCTCAAGTTCAAGTCTACGTATCCATTGCCTTACATACATATCTTTGATAACAGTTCCCAAGAGGGCTTTTCAACGACTATTTACAAGTATGAAAGGATAACTGTAAATATTTGCTACTACTACTGAGACGAACTGTGATGCGATTGACTAACTAAATGATAAATATAATAATGAAAGCAACATAATGTCAGCGTAGACGGTGCTATATGCCGCAGGTCGCTACCCAGCAAGTTAGTTTGTTGTCTTTCTTGAATTTACTAAGACTGCCTTCGCCTTTAAGGTCAGAGTCTAACTTAATTCTATTTCTTAACTGCTTTATACGTGAAAGAACGCGGGCCACTGTTTGTTCTATAACATTGTTCTATAATATAAATTGTTTTTTATTGAATGTCATTATAGAGTCCATATGGAATTAAGTGTCTTTTACTGGAAGCCATTGCAGTTTTCTTAAGCCTGCTGAAATGTGATCGTATCTCCTGATACCTAGGATGATTCTAGCTGCAAAATTCTGTACAAGTTGCAATTTCTGAATGTTTTTATCCGAGGTGTTTGCCCAGAGGGATGAATGGTGAAAGAGTTTGCTTAATACCAAAGCGTTTATAATCATCTTCAGTGAGTCCGTGCTGAACATTTGTTTCACTCTGTCAGTGTTTATCTGTGCTTCGTAAAGTTAAGTACATAGAACCGCAAACGATAATTGGCGGAGTAGATCAACGAACTATGAAAAAAAAAAAATCAAAAAGAAACAAAGGGATGATATGGGACTGAGTCGACTATTCAGGCTATATTGGGCAGCCCTATTGTGTTACCTCGTGCGTTTTATCGACTCACGCGATAGTTAATCAACTATGTGGAATGGTTGGGAAACCCTTGACCCCCTGCGGTTTTGTTAGCTTTTTTGGACCCGACCGTGCACAACGTTCAATAGCACCCTTTTTATTCAGTCATAATTTGTGAACAGAAAACAAAGGATTTTTAGCGGATCATGCATGACTTTTCAATGTCGTCAGTAAGCTGGGCGCCAGAGCTCGAGATAGAAATAAAAATCCGCCATGGGAGATTTTTTTTTATTTATCAAACCGTACGCACGGGTAACTTCATCCTAGATATTTCGAAAACGGACGCACGGTATATTGCCAGAGGCCTAGAAATTACCTAAATGTAGATTCAGGAAATCATTGTGTTCACTAAAGCCGCTCTTTTATATATAAAAAAGTAAACTATAGGTATTTTAAAAAGGCGATTTTCGTAAGGCACCTTCGTCAAAACCCTCTTTTTTCTCTCTAATTGTTGCGCTTGTCTGGCGCGTTCGTCCTCGAATGAGCCGCGGTAGCTCATTATTATGTGTAAATGTCCTGCCATTCTGCGCGATGAACCAACTTTTTTTTTTTTTACTACATCGCACAAGGGCGTCCTTTGGCTCGAATTAGGACGGATTGATAGCACGTTTAAGTCTTAGTTTTTCAAACTTCTGTATTTTATTGTACTACTGAACAAAAGTACAATGCAAGTCTACTTGAACCTTCTATTTTATACACTGTAAAATAAAAAGAGCCAATTTGGCCCTAAAAATGGGGCTAAAACGGTTGAGTCCAGAACGGTACTGTTTCTGGGGCCAATTCAGCCCCACTGAGGTGGGGCTGTTTTGGTACCAAAATTTGGGGCTAAATTGACCCTTGCATCGGGGCCCAATTAGACCATGTAAAGGGTCAATATGGAAAACACTAGCGCCATTTTGGATTTTCCAGTAGCCAAAACAGCCCCGTCGAATTTCGGTCCTCATAAAAACTACCCCTCAAAAAGTAGCTGATTCAGCTCCACGTCGGGCCATTTCAGTAGTTGATGGGTCTTTTTTCCTTCCCTTAATTACAGTCAAATAATGAAATCAAACGTAACTTATAGCTTTCAAACATTTATCTAGTGCTAAACAAGTTACAATACTCTTTTTTAGCCAAAAATAATGAAGTATATCTGTAAACTATGTACATTATGTATCATAACAATGTGTAGGGCTCTGCTTTAGCAGTGCCCAGTGGCCCCTGGCGCCCAAAATTTGCTCCTGGGCGACAAGGAGATCTTAGTTTTTTCATACAAATCGTATGCTGGGCACCCTAGATTTTACAGTTCCAGAGCAATGAGCTTCCTTCAAATTTCCTTAGAGCACACAATCAGCCTTGAATGTGTATTCCAACATATGTAACATAAACCTTCCAGCCTCATAAGCTTTGTAATTGGGCAATAGAGACACCTGAGTGCAATCCGACTTAATCCTTTTAAAGGCTGGCTTTCACTCGTGACCTGACAAAGTCAGGGTCATAATCATATGTCGTAAGAGTACTTATCACCTAGTCAAAATCAAAACTCAATGTCACAAGGGGAGCCATAACTAGAAGCTTAATGGAATTGGAGTCATCTGAATTTCGTATTCTTCAGATTCTACTTGTGATGTAGAAAACCGGATTAAGCTGGAGTGGAAAGATAAACCAGTCACAATGCTAACCTTACAAGTTGGATTGTGTCAGACGTATGGTTTCTTCAACCAAACACCGCGGTTTCCTTGCGCCCCTTTTGACGGCAAAAGGCGGTATATGGTCGCTCCGGCTTATAACTTGCTGGGGCCAAATCGGCATTTTTATTTTCCTATCGGAAGGGCCAAATTGAGAGGAAGTGCTAAAGTAGCTTTTAGTGTAGTCAATTCAGAAATTAGATGGTCCCAATTGGTACCATTTACAACTGTTTTGACTCTTCACTTCTGTCCTAAATGTATAATTTGCATAAAAGAGTATCATCTTCCTACAAACAAAAACTTTATTTTAGACCCAATGTGTTTTGGTTTCTGCAATTCGAATTCTCCCCGTTCGGGTTAACAGACATCGGTAGAAGAAACTCAACTGTTACAGTTTTGTACAAGATTAAAAGTTTCCATGAGGATAAGGCCTCTAAGGACCTATCCGATACAGAAAAATGGCTAAAATAGGGTTCGTGAGCACAACCAGATAAGACACTTATACGTAAAAACTAAGGGACACTCTCAACATGACAGATCGTGGCTAAAAACATACAGGCTAATTTCTCTACGACAAACGGAAATAAATTTTTCAGTGTTCCTGCCTAACGACTAAAACTTTCGGCTGCTTTATGGCTAACAGTTAACCCCATTTGGACCCTCTTATATTGCTACGTTTTTCGTTTAAACCATGGCTAGTAGAGGAGACTGGTTCGGAAACCCGACAAACCTCTAGTTGGAAATAATGGTGCTGTAGATTGTGTTGGAAGCTGACCCTCACGCTGAACAATCCTTGTTTTTCTGTTACGTTCACAAATTATGACTGAATAAATTACTACAATGTTTCTATGGGTCAATAACTTCAAAATGACAAGAATGCTATTAAACATTGTGCACGGCACGTCCAAAAAAGCTAACAAAAACGTATAACAAGGGGTTTCCCAATCATTCCACATTAAATAACTATGGTTAAACGAATTAACATAAAACACGCACTAAGTCTTTCAATTTATAATAAAAATTTTACAGAGTTAATCATATATATTTCAGGTGTATTGCAGATGGCGTCATTTCCACTTGATAGCATCTTTTGACGCCGTTATCCATGTTATGAATTTCTGAAAGACAAAGGCAGAAATGGTTTTAAAGGTATGTTGAAGGACTTTCAGGAAAAAACTGTTTCGTACCTCTAATTATGACACACACAAATATATAATTTCTTCCTTTCTTTTTTTATCCAGCCAGATAGGCTATATATTTTAATTTATATTGTGCACTCTTGTTATGTTTCTTTACATGTACAGTTAGAGCAGTTGATATTATTTTCGCACTTTATCTTCGAAACCGAGAAACAAGAAAACTGGCCATTCTTTTTTGACCGGACGACCGAATCGAATGAAAGCTGAAAATAAATTCACCTTGTTAAAATAAATAAATAAATAAATAAATAAATAAATAAATAAATAAATAAATAAATAAATAAAAAGTATCCGCAGACGGTATTTAGAGCAGCATAGAAAGCTTGGCCTCTTTTGAAAGGACACAAAGCCCCTTTTCAAAGGCCTAAAAATATACAACTTTCACTCCATCGGCAACCCATATTATTTCGCGATTCCACCAATTTATGCTAATTAGGTAATCTAATTTGGATACTTAAACGCTACACTTGCTCTAATATTAAACTTGTTTGATCACGAAGCAATGCTATGAAAAGTGTGATTTTAGCTTTTTTTCTCTCAAATTTTAATCTCTGGACATAGGAGCATGAATTTAAAGATAGATTAGACAACGACAAGCAGGGTTTTAGGGTAAAAGGCCAAGGTGAGAGACATGATTTCAGCGTATTGAGGAAAACAAGTTGCTGAGAGTACTCTCGTTTACCTCAATTTTCTTAAATTTTCAGTAGCTGACGACGAAAATGGCAGCCAAAAGTATTGTTACACATATTTACCGTCGAAATTCGTCGCCAAAAGCATTTTCCTTGGTCCCTGCAAGTGCGTTATATTGTCTATATTGTTCCTGCATTGTCGGCCATTTTTCACCATTTTCAAAATTAATGCCGTGACAATGTAATCTAAGGTCGGAGACTGAAACTAGTCACGTTATTGGCTGACTGTAAACTTCCTATGTGCCAAATAAGTAACGAAATTTTTTATATATTTATTATATAAGAAAAGAGTTAAACCTTGTTCTTTATTTAGAATTTGACGGCCTTCTTTTTCACATATTGAAAAGAAGTAGCATATCTACAGTGGAATAAAACTTAAGCTTCATTCAGTTCAATGCGGAATGTTAATTGTTATTTTGAAATTGTGCGAAATTAAGGAAGGACAAAAAGCGATCTTAAGTTTAAGTGGTATAAACTAAGAAGTTTCCATCCTTTGTTAAGATTTATGAAAATCGTAAACAAAAGCAAAATGAATTCTGAACTGGTTGCAATTGTAAAGTTATTAAAGCACTATATTTTTTAGCCTTGAGGGGATTTTAAGGAAATTATTATACTTCTAATAATGTATTTCGGTTCATTTCTGCAACACCAACAAGGCCTCTTCCAATTCTTCGCAATATGTTAATAATAATAATAATAGTAATAATAATAATAATAATAATAATAATAATAATAAAGTGGTAAAAACTTATAAGGTAACAAGAAATTGAAGTTACTTTTATTAACAGTAGGCCCAACGGGTATACTACACGTAATTTAGCAATCCATGCACTATTATTGACCATGATCTAATAAACGTAAAGGTCCCAGACCGGTGCCCTGAAGTTCGATTGATAAACAAAAATGGTGATATAAAATTATGTAGCCATCGGGAAATTCTTACCTATTTTAACAGTGGATGAGCCGTTACGACATACATCTTTCGGTTACTTGAAATCTGGTAAACCACTCTTATGGTGTTAACAAGTCTCGTAGAGAGAACACCTTCCACGTTGAGGTGAGGCAGCTCACCAACTTCATAACTGTATGCTTTCACAGCCACTTTCCTTCCATCTCGTTGGGTGTATAGCTGGTCCGGATATTTCACCGTTTGTTTGATTATCTTTAATACTTCCTTCGCGGAAGCTCCACGAAGAAACATTGTTTTAATTACATGGTCTTGTTGCTCATTAAAATGGGCACATCTGAAAAATATAACAAAGTTTCATTTTCGTTAATACAGCTTTAGCTTGTCATAAGAAAAGGTAATTACTTGCATGGAGAATGGCCATGTAATTTCAATGATTAGAGGTTATTTATTGAAACTTAAAATAAATAGATAATATTTTGTTAGAATCATACTTAGTCTACTGTTTCAGTAATAATTCAACATTATAGTTACGTAGCCTGGCCTGCCTCGACTAAATTATTGCTACTTGTGGGTCACCCAGACATGACTGTAATACAGTTGTGTCTTTCATATTCAATTAAAATAAAATTTTAATAGGTGTTAAGAGTTAGAATGCTTAAAGTAAAATCTGATATGTTTAGGCATTTACGGCAGAGATGAATTACTTGTACTTTGAAAGTTAAACTCATTTCAGTTCGTTTGTAAAGTTCTAGATGCGCGCATCATATTGATTTGGTTACTAAATTTCAAAAATCCAGTTTATAATGAATTCAGTATAATCGGAATTTGCAGTAGGAACTGTTCCTGAAAAATTCTAGTCTGGTGTAGATGATGTAGTTTGTGTTCTTAGGTTGTTGCTTTTGCTGTGGTTTGAGTGGTTTAAAGTTACATTCGTTACGCATACTGTCTGCAAGGAAGGAGAGGGGAGCAGAGGACAGTTTTAGATGAGGAATCAGTCTTTATCATATCCTCCCAAAAACATAAAAAATCTTCGGACACCACTCGTTTCGACAAAAAGACAAAATAACAACCCTGGTTCTTTAGGAAAGTAAATTAATGGCAATTTGAACCACTCCAGTGGTGCAGAGATCATTTTAAGTCAGTGGCCTAAAACAAAAGGTAGCAAGAAAAGTCACAATAATTATATTAGCATGTCTGGCATATTAAAGAGAGCTGTAAAAAGAAACGTCTCTGGTCCATCGGGTTTATTGCACACAGGACCATGTGGCAGGTTGAGACCAAGAACAGTAAAGGAGCATGCCCCCTGAAGTGAAAAGAAACAAACAACTAAATTCTAAGAAAAAGTCAGATGAAAAGCTAGCCACTAACAGGTGCTCTGGGATCTGTAGAGGCCTAATCTGTTTAGCACAAAAAAAAAGGTATTGAAAGTTAGCCTGCTTCTCAAGAATGGTCCATGGACCTTATGTTAGTGAAATACAAATGTCGTAAGGTCTTTAGAACAGGACATGGAATGTATTCATTGTTTTAATATCTTATGCCAAAATACCTTGAGCTGCAACAGCTGAAGGTTATTATTATTCCATTTTGAGAGTAAAAATGTAGTAAGTTGCGGCGTAATTAGTTGTTGGGGTTTAAATAATTTATGTGTTGTAGATGGCTTAGTTTGTGAGGATGAGAGTGTTACATCAATCATTAATAAATGACAAATAACAATAAATATACAACTTATATTGCGCATATACGATAGAAAAAACGATAAGAGTAAAAAGCAAGTCAATTAGAAGCAATCTTAAAAAAGTACGTTTTGAGAGCTCTCTTCAAAGGTGTAAGGCTCTGAAATCAATGTTTCTGATCTCTGCGAGAAGACTGTTCCACAGTTTGTGAACTGCCGACTAAAAGGCTCGATTACCAAGTGTAGGTAGGAATCGCGCGTTGGCTGGTACTAACGAAGTTTCATTCCTGGACCTAAGATTATATCTTGACTGGGCAGTGACAGCAAAAAAAATCAACCAAAAATTGAGGTGCTAGTCCATAGAGACACTTGAATGTTAACAACACAATTTTAAATTCAATTCAGTATTTGACTGGCAACCAGTGATGACCTTTTAAAACAGGAGTAATTTGAAAGATACGTGGGGTGTTAGTTGCAAGTCTAGTAGCAGCATTTTGAACTCTTTGAAGTTTATTAATGTGAATAGTAGGAAGGCCGTATAATAGGCTGTTGCAGTAGTCCAATTTACTGGTAATAAATATTTTTCGATGCTCCGATCCATGTTAACTCCGCCCCTTATACTTTTTATCAGTCCTTGGTCTTACAACCACTGCTCCAGCTTGTAATACGATAATTTTATTTTGGATAGATGAAAGAACAATGCATTGTGCCTTTGAGTATGGAGATCTACGTGTTATTGTACATAAAATATTAATTTACCAAAAATTCCTGCGCTATGTACTATAATCTGTTGTTAATGTATTGAATTTGGGTCCCCAGTGTAACTTTTGATTAAAAAAATACTCCTTGATACTTAATTTCAATTTGAGTTTAATGTAATGTTTACTATATACTTCTTGATGAAGATGAGATTCTCATGTAGCTTGCCGTACCAAGATTTTTATATAGTTTGTCTGTGATGACTTATTCGAAATGATAGTTTATTGTAGCAAATAATGCAGAAATAAAAGTGGGCCTAGGGTAAACCCTTGTAGTATTCCACAGACAATAGTTTCATAGCTGGATTTAGTATCACCAATCTTTACAAATTGGGTGCAATGATGTAACTATGTAAACTTAGTAGTTTTTAAAGCACTTTGGAAAATGTTTGGCGAAAGAATGTCATGGTTCACTTATTTACGTAGTATGCTTGGTTTTAATAGATTGGAGGATCTCTTTAATATCCAAGGTTTTCGGTAAAACCTTTACATCTATCTTGAAAATCTTTCTTTGGATGCATGTTTGTCTACAAAAGTATTACTTGTAGGGGAAATTACTTCATGTAAGTTACTACACTGGCTAGTAGTAGCTTTCTTGTCAATTGCATAGATATCCTAAACATATGAATTTGCCTTAAATTTACTTTAGTCTCTAAAATACATTTGATCGTTTTGTCTTTTGAGTGGTGCTTCAGCCATAGGAAAAACTGGCAAATGATCTGAGACGTCAATAGGAGACACCACTGTTTTCAAACGTTGGTTTTGTTATTTAAATTTGTAGCGAGTGAAAAAAAAGAATCTTTTGTGACAAGAGCCCCTGTGCTTCTGGTTGGCACATCAGATACAGCAATAGGTGACGTCAGCGTGATTATCGCTATAGCTACAATGCCACATACTATTAACTGTGTTGTATACATATTTATTTCTTTATTCATTTATTCCTTTACAAACTTCGTCAAGAGGCCTGGATAACTCACAGAGCAAGCTCCATTAAGTACGAGTTCCAGAGATATGATCAATCAATGTTGAAGAATAGTAGTGATTCTTGTGATTCTAGTGGGCTTTGTTATAACTGGTAGAAGATCATGATATGAGTGGTAAATGAGTAGAGCATGTAAAGATATCGACCAGTTTGCTAGTATCTGTGATGTTTTAGAAGGTCGATATTCATGACCCCCAAGATATACATGTGTATGAACCATACTTATTTAAATTCTATTTATCAAATTTCAAGGTCACATCCAACTATAAAATGTTTCTTATTATTTAATCCATTACCCAATTTCGACCCTGTAGGATACAACTAATAGAAGATCAGTTTTCAAATTTGGCCTGTGAATAATTTGGATGGCCTTGCTCACATTAAAAGCACTACCACTAGTAATAGTGACAAGAGTGGGCGAGTCAGAATGAAAAAAGGGTATTAGACAGATCTACACTGGAAATATTAATAAATGTTTTTGATTCAGCGGGTTTTATTTCAGTAATGATGGTTATGATGTTCTGCCCAGAATCTAATGAGACATGGTTAGTTTTTTAGACTTCTTATTTTACCGTGAAAGAGAGAGATGTTTATGCCCACTATTTAATGCATTATTAACCTTAAACATACTATACATAGTAATCGGATTGAGGATGAATAAACATTAGTAGTGTCAGCTTCATCTTGTTTTCTATTGGGGGTTATCGTGAAAATGGAAAAAAAATTAACTTGTCCTTTAAAAAAAAAATTAAAAACCCCTCCTAATTAAGTATATGTACTTTTAAAATAGTAGGATCATTATCAGTAACTGGCCAAATGGTACCATATAATAGTTCTGTATTTTTGTTTATTAATTTTATAATAGCACCATTTGGCTAGCACCTGATTAATACTATCAGTACTTAACTATAATAGATAATATTTTGTTAGAATCATGTCAGTGTAATAAATTAACACTATAATCATTCAGCTTATGCAATTATGTTGCCTGGCCTTTCTCGACTAACTTAATGCCATTAATAAAATTGGTTTTTGTTGGAAAAAAAATAAACCTGCAGGCCTGCCAGACATGACTGTAATATAGTTATATGTTTCAAATTTAAATAAAGTTAGAGGCTGAAAATAGGTGTTGAGTGCATGAAGTAAAATGTAATGCTAAATTCATTTACGGCAAATGTGCTTAGGAAGATAAATTAATTGCAGTTTAAAAGTATAAGCGTTGTTGTAAAGTTCTAGACGCTCATATCATATTAAATTGGTTACTAATCATCATCACATACAAATTTGCAGTAAAAGCGTTATTAAATTTTAATTTGTGACTTTCTTGCCAGTAAATTATCATCATAATGGTGTTGTAACTTTAGGCAGGGTGTACCGAAACTTAAGCAACCTTTACTTAGCAGACCTGTATTCATGCAGTTTTGTTACATCGGAGATTTCTAGAAACGAGAAAGGCAAATATTGTTTTTAAAAGTTGCTACATACCGCCTTGCTAGTCTATCCCACTCTCTAAGTTGAAATTTTGAAGGCAGGTGCATTTTTTTCGCAAGTCTCGAAAGGAGCTCTCTTTCATAAGCAATGGCCATGTTTGATTTTCCCGCTATCTTTTTAGCCAAAGAAGAGTCGTGCCCAGGGTCTCCCTTCCTCTCATCTTGATGAGTTGTTATTCAGGATTGTCTACATTAGGCTCAATGTTTTATCTTATTCTTTATGCTAAAAAAATGTTCGTATTATACGCAAACATCATCATCATTCTACTCCATGTCATTCAGTATATTTTCGATCTTTTTCTGAGCCTGGTTTTACAATGTGGTAACAGGTGCAGGGGCCTGTTTCTCGAAAGTCCCGATAATTAACGGGCCCGGTAAGCTGTCTCCGTTTACGTTAAAGATCGAAGTTTCAATAGTTTTGCACCTAACATGATGAAACTATCAGTTAATGAAACGAAATGGAGTAGTTTGCTAGCCAGGACCTGCGCTCTTATTCTTTATATTTCGATTTGAATATTTGATTTCGGGCCCGAAAAGTTACCGCGACTTTCGAGAAACGGGCCCCAGGTATCTTAATGTTAGGGAATCCTTTTTTATGTCAAAGGTTTTATAAAAAATAAGCCAGTGTAAGCTATATTGTTTTTTTGCCGTTTGCTATTATGGTGAAATCAGTACTCATAGTTAAATTATTATGTTCTCTTCACTTGGTGATATATATTTGTTCGTTTACTAGATCCGAATACCGCATACAACCACATATTTTTCTTCGATTTGTTTCATGAAGACAGCGGATCATAAGTTGATTCATATGAACTGAATTGTATCCTTATACTGAAAGCTTATGTCTTTCATCAAAGTCAACTCGAGAAAAATATTGCACGCTTTTCAAAATATCCGCGAAATTATAGAATGATTCTATTTTGTACCCAGTCTCTCGCAGGTTAGCGCGCCTGGAGGATTGTTTAAAAATGGCGGCGACAATATAACATTCGGCCGCGTGTGAGCAGTTTGACAAGTCTTATTCGATCTATTTAGAACTTCATTTCTAACTTACCTTAATGCGTGAAAAAAAAAGTCCCAAGTCGTATTGTGATAGTATAACCGGAAGTGAAAAGCGGTCGATTTCTACTTCCTTGTTATTTAACTTTGTGTCGGTTTGGCGTGAGAATATACAGCCTACAATGTGTCTAGATTTCAGTCGAGTTACTTTTTGAATTCTTCTTGTTATAATGTTTTACAGTGAGATATTATCATACATTTTTGCCCCTTGCTTGGTTTATGGATTTATAATCGCTCTGAACGTATGTCCCTCATTATTTTGAATTCACTTTTAGTAGTGTACAAGTTAGCGTATTTATCAAAAAATCTTACATTCCCTTTTAGAGGCCTTTAATCTTCGGGCTTGGGTGGTGGAAAAGAAGTGCAGAAGGTTAGTCCTTGAGATTTTGGTGGAGAAAACTTGAAACTGAAACGAACCTTTTATACTTTGTTGTCACCCATACTGGTTAATGACTTGCTTCTCTTTTTCACTTTACAAGGTGGATGATTGGCGACTCATTCATCGTGCCAATAAGGTAAACCTACATGTATTTTATTTTTGTTCTAGTGATTTGAGTTCACAAAATAAAATTCTCATTCGAATTTATACTGCGTTAGTTACATATTTGTGACGTGACACACAGGCCGACGGTCTGCTTTCGCCGCCCTTGTCCCGCTCGTTTTTGTCCATTGAGGTCGGTGAATCTCTTGAATGAAATTGGATGAGTTGTTAGAGGTAAAATTTAACTTTATTCTTAGACTATGTAGTCAATATATGAATATTTTTCGCTTTTAAAATTATTCTGTTTACGGTGCGTAAAAAAATGTGCATGATAATCATGAGGGAAAACATAACCAGCTGCGTAGAGAACTTGTTTAATGAGAAGTTATAATATCGTATGATTTTTAGTTTAATAGAGATAATAAGTCGTTCAGACAAGAGAAGCGAGCTCCAAACATTTACAGTAATTGCCAGACTTCAACATAGACTATAAGCTCTATAAATTTGTGCGGGATTTAGATCATTAGAGAATAATATATTACTAACTTGTGTACTGTCCGGCAACCAGTTGTAAAGATATATTTTTTGGAATCTGTCAACACAAAAGCGATTCGGGTTAATAATCGATTTGTTGATTTTGCAATAATTGCAGATAAATGTATATCATACATTCTCATGCAATACTGCGAGCCCCACCATATTTTTTATTCAATGCGGTTTCCCAAACCGCCCTATGTAATAATATTTCAATCCTTCCAATCCGCCTCTTTCCCCATTGGTATTTGTTCTGCCTCATTATTGAGTTTGATGTTTGGCGCCCTTCAATTTTCAGCTTGATTGCTTCATAACTCTGAGGAATCCGGCCCTGCACTGTTTGATACAACGTACGCACGTTTGCCCTTAAGTTAAGGGCTCCAAAAAAAAATTTTGGACAAATCGGTTACCGTTCTCGTCTTGTTATCCGCTGCACAAGCTATTGTTTGCTCATCCGGATACTTTTAATACATCTCCCATGAGATATAATTGACACCCACCGCTAATATTTGGCCTCCAGTCTTCTCTACACTGAAGTAGTCGTTTCATAATGTTGCTGTAATTGCAACAACCCAAAGTGTTTGTATCCAGTTTGCTCCCTTCTTATGTTGATAATCACTAAATATTGTCAAGCAGATAAAAATAACATTTTATTACAACGTTTCCTCCTTCCATGATAATATTTGCCGTGTTACAAACGTGGTCGAAGATTTGACCTCGGGACTACTGAGAAGATATCCAGCTAGCGGTCAGAGTGGTACTTGAACTAGGAGGAACCAGTTTTCAAGTCCAACGCTACGCTATAACCACGTGACCATGCTGCCTCCTGCCTGGTTTGCGGTTAATCCCTTTGCGCATTGTTGAAATGCACTAGTTGCTCGCATCATGCATGCAGTTGAGTAAAGGGTTCATTCAATAGTCATCTAAAACTTTTGTAAATATAGAATTTTTTAATCACTTTCTCCCTGTTTCTCTCTCTTACTTAGAATGTATAAACTATCGAAGCATTACCAATGCTGACAGAAAAGTGACGCACATAAAAGTTTCAGCACAATGCGAGAAAACAATAAACACCGCAAGGTACAGGTTTGAAGGAGCGGCAGAAACAAGAATGGCGACGTCATGTCCGCCTTTATATAAGTGTAACACAAACGCTCCCGGCTGGCTGAAGGGCGGACATCCTAGCGTGGCAGATGGTTAGGTGACAAGGAAAGCGTGTTTTCACTGGTCAAACTGTAGTTCTCTTTCTACCAACATCAAAGTAAGGAACTGTGTTTCCTGTTATGTCTACTACCTCAAAAGTACTGGAGGTTGCTGGTAGAGCTACTGCAGCACCGACTTAAGAGAGAGCTCATCATCAACTTAGAATGCGATCGTGTATTTGATTGACTTTCATTTTGAAAGTCGCTCTACTTTGTAATGTATAGTATAGGAAAGGCCTTAGGCTAGAAAGTCTTGCTTCCAGTAGCCTGTTCCAGGCTCCAAGATACTGGGAAAAACGGATGAAAAAAAGGAGCGAAAAACTGCGTGAGGGCTGAGGAGCTTGCGCGCTTTTTTTCGCTGGCTGTACACTGACCAAGAGCCTGGCACGGACTATCTTTCCAGTAGCTTTTAAATTATTTTTTGCGCACATTTTGGCAAACCTTAGGTACATTGAGTTGCTACCCGCGGTTACGGGATAAAACAGTTTCCCCAACTGTTCTCGCTGGAATTGCCTCTGTGTACAAATATGTTAAATTCAAAATCAGATCTTACGGGGTATTTTTTAATGATAAGAGAGTTGTAAATTTACAAGTTCTCCGTATTTTTATGATCAAGTAAGCACTGTGAATTCAAGTGCACTTGGAAATCTTAAGTAGACTAGGAGTAGTCCCCCATTTGTCCTCAGGGATAATAGAGCGAGCGAAACGCGAGCGCGCGTGAAAATCACCCCACGCGAAATAAGTCAAGTAGGCTGATTTTCACCTGCACTTGCGTTTCGCTCGCTCTACTATCCCCGAGGAAAAATGGGGGACTACTCGTAGTCTAAATCTTAAGTTGCTCTGTAAAAAACACGGCTTCACTCTTGTTGACTAAGTATATTACTTGAATTAAAAGCTGTCAAACTCTCCTATTATTAGAATTTTTAAACCGCTACACGTGCACACATCGTGCAAATAGCTTTCATTTCTTATTGGTCTAGTGTGTTCTCAAGTGTGGTGTAGCCCATACTTGGCGGCCAACTTCGGCTTCTTGGAACTACGAACGTTTCCATGGTCACCAAGTAAAGTTGAAGTAGGTAAATTTTACCCGCTCACACTCAAAGTAGGTTCCAAGTTCACTTGCATTATACTGGAAGCTCTAGTGTGAAGCCAACAATTGTTTTTCAACCACAATCAGGCACGTGAAACAATATTCATAATTGAAACAAATACTATCGCAAAAAAACCCTCTTCCAAAGGGTATAAAATAAAGTAGGCTGCGTTGCAGCCGGCCCATGTATCGCTTAAGCCATTGTTACCGTCTGTCTGCGAATAAGCGCACAAAAGCTCGTTCTGATATCCAACAGAGTCGCAATGAAATATGTGAGCTTTTCTGAAAGGCGTTTCTGATAAGCGTTTCTTATGTGCCTCACGATTGGTCCAATTCGTACGTGTGCGTGACGGTTGGGCACAGACATGTCAACAGAAGGAAGTTGGCGAAAAACCGAAGAGCGTTTATAGTAAACAATGAAAGAGCAGTTCAAACTTGAAAGCCTTCTTCTTGAAGAAAAAAAAAAAGCTTTGAGAGAATTCATTCATGGCCATGCAGAATGTGTATGTAAATTGGTCGGCTGGTTTTACCAGAGTCTTCCAATCGCTGCTGATGCGCTGCCGCGTATTCTGCAGTCTCGCCGACACTGGCTGGCGACAAAACAAATCAGGAAATTATGACATTAACGGACAAAATAAACTACCAAATATAGCTATCCAAGTCAAGGGGGGAGGGGAGAGTGGGGTGGAGACGTGTGTCATTTCAGACAAGGTCCAGGCATTTCTGAGAAAAGAGAAAACCAAAGAAGCTCAATAATATAAGGTTATTTGGTAGCCATAAAAAGGTTAAGGCTTAAACAGAGGAAAAGGAAAGCCATTTAATGTTGAACTGCATATGTCAGGGCACCCAGCGACCGTTTTCGATTACCGAACCCTATCGAAGTCAATCGAACGATTGGAGTTTGATTGGGTTCGATTAGCTAGGCCGGGACTATTGTCCCGAAAACAGAATCCATGAAAACAGTTTTATCACTATTATATTGTATCCTATAGTCCGACTCGTCCCAATTTTCTCTATTTGGATCGCAAGCGGTTAGAGGGAGCGCGATGGGTTATGGCAAAACGCCCAACTAATTTTTCTTCCGCTCCCCACCATCTGAACGCCTGGAGCAGGCTTAAGACGGAGAGGCGACTGGGGCTAGTCATTTGGCTATTTTATTTGAAAAGTACTTCTCCAGTTGTATTGTTTAATCGTACAGAATAAAAGACAATAGCGATATGTTCTGAGCTTGCCAGACCTACATGCATTGCAAACACTTTTTAAGCTATTCACAGTAAATGCATTCTAATTATAAGCAGTGCTATAAAATTTGTATTTGTTAGGTTGTTGGATTCTGCAATTAACTCAGTTTACTGTGAGTCGTATAAATATACATAAGTATAGTCAGGACTAAATAAAGAGACCGATCTAAACAAATATTAACGCATGGTGGTATGAAACACCAGTGTTGGGGCACAAAAACAGCATATGGGTGTTGTTATCACTAAATGTAAAACTTTGAGTCGAGAATATAGGCAGCATAGCAGTCAGCCAGCCAATACTGAAACGTAGTACTTGAACACACTTTTTTCACCTGCATGGTTTTGTATTATTGCCTTAGGCCTCATGCAAGCAAATACTTTAAGTTTTAATATAGACACTGCTGCATGAGCGCATAGGAGATATCATTCCGTTTACAAACATTGATAATTCAAATTTGTAGCGACTGAAAAAAAAAATAATGATGTTTTGTTCCAAGAACCAAGACGCTTCTGCTTGGCTGGTTGGTAGGGTTACATCACGGGTTGTTTACAAAAGAAGCCTTCTTTTAGAAAAATTGACTTTATCATCCTTATGTAGATATATATGTTAATGAATTTGAAACAAAGGAAAAATAAACATTTATTGTAAGATATATTTTAGAGTTTAATCTCGCTAATGACAGGAGAATTTCATATTATCTAGAGTACTTACAATCACGGTCAGTTTCTTTTCTTACGGCTCTATTCATTTAGACTACTTTCTAAGTCCTTTATTTTTTTTCCTGGTTGGTTATGCTCGCTCGGTCGTTGCGTACACTTCTGCATGGAAGCTCCCTTTCCTTCACTTTTAAGAACTTAAGAATGTTTAACACGAAAGTGCTGGCCGATGGATAAACTTGCGCTTTTGTGTTCCTCAGTTCGCTGGTGTAAGTGGCGAGATGTGTAACCAACATAACTTGCATCGCACAAGTCAGATTCAAATTTGTAAACAAGACATTGCTGGTTGACAAGAGGGAGCTTAGCTTCTCGCATTTTAAGATCGCGTTCAATCTTTTGGCTGACAAACACTGGAGACACGGTCTTGTGAATTTTGTTACTCAAATCCTGAAGTTGACGTCGAACGATGTCAGCTGAGGACCTGTCTTTAAATGGCAAAATAACACGAACAGGGTCAGATGAATCAGAAACAGCCGCGGGTGATATTGAAACAGGTTGATCAGAAACTTTTGGGGCCATAAAGCGTGAGATAGTACAGTTAATGAGTTTGTTAGGGTACTTCAGCCAGGAAAAAAGTAATATAAGCCGATCGCATTCTTCGGAGAAATATAAAGAATAAGTTGGCTAAAAATTTCTTAAGCTCAAGAAGGCTAAAAATAATCTTTGTAGCCGTTCCATTTGTCTGAGATATTCGAGGTTTTTCTACTAACTTTTATTTTTTAATAACGATTCTGGCTGAAATAAACGTCTTCTGAACATTTCGGTATAAAGAAAAGCGTCACCTAGAATTTTCTAATGATTTACGGCTACTCTATTTCCTGAAACATTCAGGACGGACCCATCAGGGTAGCTCGAGAGTTTCGGAAGAGACGAAAAAGCCACTGAAAACTTTCAGTAGTTGTGCAGAAATTTTTTCACTCGTCGACGAAAGTAATACCAAGTTTGCACTTCATATCGCTAATTGCTGTGCGTGATCCATGGACTGCGCGAGAATCGCAAGCGCAGTGATTTTGCTTTCATTTGGCCATAGTTCTTTCGATTTGGAATCCGGAATTGTCTAGCAACGATGTCGCTATTAACCCCCCCCCCCCCCCCCCACCCCCATGAGGTTTCTCTGAGTTTTTTCCTAGAGTATAAAACATCAGCACCTGACGTTTTCACAGTAGCTGTTCGTTCATCCCTCGCGTAGATTTTGGGACGAGTTTAGTGATGGTCAGTTGCTATGGTTACGAGATATGACGTCATAAGTAGCAGGTGGTCAAGCCAATTTGAGTGAAAATGCACGTTTTTTCAACTTCTTTCAACAATAAAAGTAAATCTTGTGGCTAAAATCATGCAAAATGTTTATTTATGTGTTATTTTTCTTGTAAAGCACAAAAAATTATCATTTCTCGCGGTTTTAACCTGATTTCCAATTCTTGGTTAAATCCAAGATGGCAGTCCAGATGGCGACCATTGTTGGTGACGTCACAGGCCTTTAGCAGCGCCACCACCTGAAAATATACCTCATCTTGTTAAGAAGATCAAAGGCTTTCCACTAAAGGTAAAAGCGTTTCAAAATACTGCAACATATCAAAAACTCCGGGAGGGGTTCCATCCAACCCACCCACCTCCCTTGTACCACGGTGGGGGTATGAATTTGCCTATACGTTCGAGGTTAAGCTCCAATTGACGTTATTCAGTCTGACGTCGCGTCTAGGTGCATTTTTCGATTTCCAGGCAACACTTAAAAGGCGGCTTGAAATTCAGCGAGAAGTGAACAACGAAGAAGAAGACGACAACAAGAAACCGCGAAGGTGAAAGGCGGAACGATATGGTTGTTAATTCTATGTGAGAAAAATGTTGACTGTTGCTGAATCGTAACCGAATCTCCTCATGTAATTATAAATGCAGAGAAGTGCAAGTTGTACAACGCCGTGAGTAAGACACTTCACGACAGTTTTGCGAGACCCCATTATTTTCGGGGGGTGTTGCGATGAACGTTCTACTAAGCACATACTTTCTTTAGGAAAGATTGACAAACGTTTTCTTTGACTATTACAAAAAAAAAGTGATGCCAAATTTAAGATGGGCTGGTTGATTGCTCTCCAAAGCCATAGCTCAGTAATGTAATAGTTGTGACTAGAATGGATGCCTCAAAGTCAGATTGTCATCTTCACTCAAAATAAATGATAGGAGTCTTATAACTTAAAGTAGCAAATAAGAGAAGAAAGAAACAGAAAAATACAGCAGGTAGTATTTATGACTTGAATCCGCATTATCCTAAGCATAATCCACATTCGTATCCATTACACCATCAAGGGCTGACTACCGACAAAGGTTAATTTTTACGTACTTTACGTGGCATTGATCATTGCATTATTTAAAATAGTGCTTAACCCTAATCACTGTACTTCGGAGCTAAACCCTGTATTCAACTCTTTTTCTTGCGCAACTGTCTGTTACTCTGATTTTCCCACTCTGCTAAAAAATGCACTCAGTAAATTCGCATAAATACAGTATAGCGTGGTACAGAATATAGCGTTGTGTAATAAATATAAGGTGTCCAACCTGATGTTAAGGAATCCATTCTAGTCACAAACGTAATGTTACGGTAACCTCTCCAGCTAAATCAAACAGAGTGTTTTGACCAGCGCTTTCTTTCCTTAGGAGTGACGACTCTGCCTTTAGTGCAGGCTTTTCATTTCGCTCTTGAGTGAAGATACTTGAATTCAAATAAACTCAAGCAAACATAAAATTAAATCTATTCTTGATCCACTATGTTTTCAAGTTCGAAAATATAACGATGGAAAGCGAAAACAAGAATGAATATGTCTCCGAAGATCAGGAATGTCTGAGATTGTTGACTAATGGCACCGATGCTCCTGGCTCGCCGCAAATAGATCATTTGCACGATGGTGTCTTTTTTATACTACGAAAATACCTTTTGTTTTTCCTTTCACATTTAAGTTTGATAATCCCAGCTAGATTTAAATAACAAAAGCTATAATTTGCAAAAGAAAGCAAAAAACCCTGAAGGATTCGAGTCAAGAAAATGTATGGCCTATTATCGTGGTTGAGCTCTAATTAAAGTGGCCCTCAAATCTTACATTGTTCAATTATTTTCAAATTAGGGAGTTTTAGCCGATATAATAAAGGTCCTAAAACGTGATTAAATCCGCAAAGTTAATTAGACATTGTGCCTACTGATCGATACTGAAACATCAATGAATTTTTGAAGCGCTTTCAGAATGCAAAAGAAAGTCAGTTTTACAGCTTGCCATTCGGGCAAGCTGAAGCTAGCATTTACTAACCCAAACGTTCATTTCAGCTAGTCCCAAAAACGTTTTGATCAAACTTCACTGACCCGTCGGGCAAGTTAAGAACAAAATTCACCAGCTAGAAAGCAAAATCCACTAGCCCCGGGCTATCGAACATGACTTTCTTTGCACGCTCGCTTTGGAAATAACTGCAGACGATATATGTCTTATATCGGGAAACGATTCATCTAAGGGAAAGGAGGCAGATAACTACAGTGTAGGATCGCTTAAAAGTGATGATAATAACCCTTCAAAACACAAATAGATGATTAAAAAGATTGATATATAGTATCTTCCATGAACATTCCGAGAAGAAGGATGTTTGCAAGTATTTTATCTCAAGGAGAATTTCTTAAGATATTGATAGACCTTTTCTGAGTTCCCCCTGGCCTCTGATTCAAGACGAGGTTAAGTGTCTCATTTTGAAAACGAGGGTTTTCGAAACTGGAAAGTGACCTTTTGAAGTAAAGAATAAAGCTTTTAAGATGACAGTCATAACTTCTTGCAATTTCAGATTGTTTCATTTTTGATTTGAATAATTTTGCGTTTGTGGCTGCAAGGCAAATATCGCCCATTTAAAAAATAGTTTCACTGAACAGGGACGCTGGAGGTGTTTTTTCCCCAGCAATAAAATACAAAACGTTTGTTAAGTGTGAGTGAACCTTTTAAGGGTGATGATAGAAATGAAAAATAGCCCTGATTTCGGTATCAAAATCAAAGATCTCAAGATGGTCAGTGCTTAATAGTCCCAGACAAAAGTATTTTGGAACGTTGTAAAAGTTAATAATGGTTCATTTAAATCTTCAAAAAGATGTTTTTTTTTTCTTTTGCTAAATATCCCCTGACACAAATACGAACACAAACGCGCACAAACATTTATTAAGAAGTTTTTCTCAACATTGGGCCTTGAGGGGCGGGAAAAAATAAAGGGAACAAGAGGCAAAAGTAGCCGCCTTCCCAACACTTTTGATGATTATTGTAGTTTTTAAGTAAACTCAGAACACATAGCGAAAAATATTGAACACGCGTGCACTGTAGATGGTAAAATGTTTAAGGTTACCCATCATTGTAACTAAGTACAATTCAATCGGTTGCGTATTATTGATTAAGCATTTAAAATTGCATTCTTTTTTTAATTGCACAACATTTGAAAAAGAATTGGGTACTTTTTCCCACTACTGCATGGGTTTCTATATATATTTTTTTCCTTTGGCTTTACGTCACTGCGAATTTTTAGTGTTGTGTAACTGTGAAATAAATCATACGATAAAATACCACCTTACGTTTTGAGCTTGCTCTTAGTGTACTGAGTGTATACATAAAAGGAATACGTAATTAAGAAGAAATCTGACTTAGTTTGAATTTACAAGTAGACTAGTGTAGATTCGTGTAAATAAGATCGTCTTGGCTCGGGTAGTTCATCTCAGTACCATAGTCAATCAAATCCGTTGAAAGAGTGAAGCTTTGATGACTGTTATTTCTGGAAGGTAAAGATAGAAATGTAGTTAATTTGAAAATAAATCTGTGTCTGTGTTTTAAAGAAGGGAGTGGGCTCTCTTTAGCAAAGTACTCGAACAGAGGTCCCAGCTTGAACACATAAAATTACTTTGTACTCTTATCGGTACTTTTAATTAATACTTCAGTGAGTTGTTTGTCAGTTTCATATAACTTCATTTTTAACACAATTAAAGGTAATTTGGCAATGAACTTTTATGCCTGAGAACATTTTATGCTGGCTATCTTTAGGAGGATGGTATGTCTCATTAAGTGTACAATCCTGGACATTTCTCCAGGTTACTTCCAGACAAAATGCGTTACATTGATAGGAATCATGGTGCATGAAGTAACTATTTTTCAAGAGCGTCACACAATGGCAAGTGTAAAATAAATTTTTCAATTAATGAGCCAAAAGGAAATTAATATAAAAAAATGTAAATTTTGGCTATTGAGTAAATTTTTTTATCCTGAAATCAAATAAAACTTTTTTCGTGGGATTTTAACCGTTTTGACGAAAAAAAATTGCAAATGACTGGTCAGTAAGCATAGTTTTCATTGAAGGAGTAGGTAAGAGAATTTGGAAAAGTGGCAGTATTCGTTAAAAGAAAGTTATCTACTCCCCTCCACGAGATTAAAGTCTGTTGACTTATCCCCCAAATATGAGCTCAAAAAACGTGACATAGTCCTACTACCCTAACTAAGAGTCAGAACATAACTTTGACTGTTTTCACTATTTTTCTCCAATAGAGCAACTCAGTGGGAAAATACTAATTGGTATTAGGTGGTACGACCATACTAACGAATTCAATATTCTTTTGGCTTGACTGTATTATTTTGTTTTTATGAACTACATATTGAAAATGCAGAGCTTGTGTGAAACCACAGGAAAGGATAATTAGTTTTTTTTTTAAGAGGAATTAACTGCTGGTAGTTTGAATATCACAGATCATTTCAATAACGAGAAACTTTTAGATTTGAATTCCTCTTCACTGACATCCTTCGACTAAAAAAGTGAATAGTTGCATGATCAGCGTCAAATGCTCATAAGGAAATTTTATGCTTACTTTTGTTGGATATGCTGTAATAACCCGGATTTCTCCATGCTTGGTTTTTGTAAAAACAACTTTTACGACGTTTAATAAACGTGAGCAAAGGTTGTCTGCTTGATCAAATTCAACAAATTCTCCCACGTCGTTTGGGAAAGTCTTCTTGGCAACATGTTTTCGACGTCCTCTTTTAGTTGTCGGTTCGTCAGGGCACAAGATTGTTTCCTCGACAATGGACACAATCTCATCCTTTAACATGCCACGAAGGAACATCGTTTTGGGTTGCTTACCAAAAGCATTATGGTTGTTAAACTTAGCAACGCTGAAAAATAATAATAGAAAAGTTGAGGGAGGACTTGAAACGCTTTAAAATTTCGAAAAAAGTTGCGCTATTGTGTTGATTACTGCATATATTGCTTCTCTCCATTGGCACAAAGTCAAAGTCTGTAATAATGGTGACACGTTTTTTAAATGTTTATGAATCTCTGACCTGCACTTTTTGTAACCCACACTGCTCTTTTGTTTCATTTATGTAAAAGACGTACTAAATGAAATTCAGACTGATTCTGAATTTAATAGTGAACCTTATGCTCCATAATTATCTTCAGCCTAATCATCATCATCATGATCAAGATCATCATTATTTATTTGTGTTATTTTAATAATTACAAGCGTTTGCCCCTATTTATTTGGCGAGGAGATCTAAAGAAACCATCGGGCTTGTGGGCCCTCTCGAATGGAGTCACCTTTACAATTAGTAAATACTACAAGATCGTTTCTTAAAGCTTAGAAAGTTTGATAAATAGCCTATTGAAACTAGGAGAAAATTCCAAGTTTAGGGACTTTTGTTAAGAACTGCAAATTGCTTATATTAAGATATGTAGGAAAAGAATGCTTTTTAATCGATAATCGCTCATTACCTGTTTAAATGCCATAGTCATGTAGTAACTACTATTTTTTTAAAAAAGTAATAACTTCAGAAATGATTATGATAATGAAATACTGATAAATTTGGCTGTGTGAAATAAAGTGATTTTAAAAATATCTCAGGTTCCTAATTTGGTGAAAAATAAGAGAGTAGAATAATGTGCTTGATGGTCTGAATTAGTGATCATAGCACTAAAAATTCGTATTTGAATTCATAATTGCAAGTAAAAAATTTCATTTAAGTTAGACACTTAACTTATATAGGACAAAGGTAGTTGAATGCTTGAAAATAAGAAGAAAAATCGACACTTGAATAGTAAGCAAACTGATAATGAGATTTGTTTCCTCTCATAGGTGATATAACGTTTCTTGCTAAGATGCTCATCGACATAGACACCAAGAACTTTTGTCTCAGGGACTTTAAAATAATGTAATTCAAGTACTTAACTTTTTACTTATTGCTTTTTTCTGCTTTTTCTCATTTAGTACAGATTGCAACAAGTTGGGACGGATGCAAATAAAACTGATGGTAACTGGAGTCGTCAGCGAAAGGTAAAGGCTTTGTTAATTTTAAAGGAATGAGGAGGATTGTTTATCGAGAACCAAAAATACGAGGAGGGATTACGTTTAGAATGCACTCACCGAAATGCAAGCTCGTCCCAGTGATATAAACTAAACACTTCAGGGACGTGCAAACTTTTTTGCAAATGACGGAAATACCTTTCTGTATTTAATATTCGACAGGCCATTTCTTTTTTCACAGAGCGATTTAGGCCACGTCCACACGAATCCAGATACACTGAAACCATATACTTGATACTTGCTTCGACACGAATTTGGCCGGTGCGTTTCAACACCACGTGACATATATAAACGACCACGGGCTCTGGGGACGAGAATGGCTACTGCGATGGGCATTTTCTAGCTATTAGCTATTAGGCATGGGTAAACGCAGCCAGGCATGTGAATGTTGTTGTAGCTACATTATATATCGAGCACAATGGCCTGACCTGCCCCAGCTATTACGTTGTACCACCAGACATCTGTTTACCCTAGATCTAGAGGAACCTAAAATCGTCTTCGCCGAGGTTCAGAAGGTAGACGTTTTACACACCTTCGACTCGAAATAAAAGATCCCACAATCTGAATGAAATTAGGTCTTCTTTTCAGGAAATAGCAAATTTTTGTCGTTAACATAGCAAAACATTGTTTATTTCAACGCAAGCAATAAGACTGGCGATAAGAGCCAGAAAAGTTGGAAACAGAACATTGTTGTCCGCTATTTTGAACTTGAACGTTTTCATTTAAGCCCGGGCCGGCCTGGACCCGAGTTAATGACGTAGTTGACTTGAAAAATATCAGGTTTCAGTCGGTCACACGAATTCACTAAACTTGTCGGATCCAAAACATCCTCGATTCTGGAGAGCGGTTTCAAAAATATGCGGTTTCGGTGTGCGGATTCACCGGTTTCCTGTGGACAGAAGGCCGATTCGTAAAAAAAGTATGCGTTTTCAAAAGTATCCGGGGCCTTAAAGCGTATTGTCTTTTGGGAAATCATCAAGCGTTAGATGGTGTCATTTTGTTACCGTTACAACGTAACGCGTTATGTTAAGATCTCAGGCGCTTTATTTTTTGGAATCATCGCTTTACTTTCCGCTTGTTACTTGCAAGTTACAGATGAATTATTGTTCTGTGACTTTTACCAGCGTTCTGTTCGGTGGTCCTTGCCCAGTCTTGGCGCCAGTTCGGAGCATCATGCAAAAGGTACATGATATACAATAAACTAGATGGCCTGCATATATAAACCTATGGATTAAGAGCCGCCTGGCAGAAATTTGCCACTTTAAAACCCAAATTA
Source organism: Porites australiensis (assembly GCA_022179025.1). Taxonomy (NCBI): domain Eukaryota; kingdom Metazoa; phylum Cnidaria; class Anthozoa; order Scleractinia; family Poritidae; genus Porites; species Porites australiensis. Next base: position 222,052 of record BOPM01000042.1, read on the forward strand.
TCTATGGATTAGAGTTATATTACGATAAACATTTCAACCAACGAGTTTGACTTTGAGATTGCAAATTTATATTATAAGAAAATATTGTAACAAACTGTAATAACTAATAAAAGTGTTACTGCAATTCCTAAAACAAAAAAGTTTATATAAAGAACAAACTGTAGTTACCTTTATGGACCTTGCATAACGGAGGTTTGCAAGTACTAATTATCATTTCTCTCAAAAGATTGATAGGAAGTTTCTACATTTATAACAAACGGATAGGCTAAAAAAACAGGGTTCTTCCTTATAAAATAATTATTTTTAAAATGCTTTAATAAGTGATATCACAACAAAAATATTGCAAGGACTTTGTGAGAGTCGTGTCTATTTTCCAAAACTACGAAAGCCAAACTTTCATTTTCAAAATAACTAACTACTGTCAGACAGCTGTAGGCAAGATGGATCACAAGGACTGAAACAGTACCTTAAATAAAACCTCGTGGCTTTTACAAAAAACAATGTGACTTAAAACTTGCCCTTCTTATAATTATCTTAGTCCGTCCATCATGCAACACTGGGGAGTTTTTGTTTAGTTTTCACACTAGACGACTTCCTTGATAAATATGGAGAAGATTACTCACGAGACATTAGCTAGACGTATACCTCATATTTATATTATTTTATCGTACTCTAACTGTTAGAACTTTGTTATCAAAATAGTGAGGAAAATATATGTTAAAGTGAACTGATCAAAATCAACATCCGTTCGTCATTTAATATCAGCGTTTGCTTAATCTGTAACTCTCACACAACTAAACAGCAAACTTAACTTTACATAATACAAAAGATTGCTATAACACAGCCCTTAAGAACTAGATTTAGATACGCTTTGCATTATTTTATTCGTCTGCTTATCTTTAAAAATTAATAAGATGTGGCCTTGGTTAATTAGTTAACACAAGGGAATTTCAAATTTGGTCAAGTTTTTCCTAGAATTTAATTCTGAGTGACGTGGTTGAAAATAATTGGCTTAAGAAAACCGCTGCTAGAATCGGGTCCTGTAAGAACTACAGACAATAAATTCAACTGCAGGAAATAATTAATCAATATGCATGGAACAGACTAGCTTCATGACATGTTAATGTGAGATTAAATTAAGATTTACACACTCAGGTAGACTTTAAAATTCTCCACAGTATAATCTACCCGCTAGGAAGAAAAGATAGAAAATCTCTGAGGGATGTTCTCGAGAGAAACGCTTAAGTCACGTTTCACTGGCTTGTGATTGTGTTTGGCCTTCTGTTTGGTTGTATTTTCATATATAATTCGTGATAAAATGTTTCGTTTCTGCAAGAACCAATGCGCTTCTGGCTGGCTACTGTGCAGAAGAAATTGCGTTTAATAATTGACTATAATACACCTTGAATCCAATCATCTGCTAATCATTTTGTCCGCATCTGCCTGTTGTCTAGTTTTTGAAACTCGTTTTGCTACAATTTCCTACTTTTTTACCAGCTCCCTTTCCGGTAGTCCTTGCCCAATTTTGGCGCCAATGCAGAGGTTCATGTGAAGGTAGGTACATTCAAGAGTGATATTTTAGTGAGACAGAATAGGTCATAATGACCCTTTAAGATATATTTTAGATAATCTCGCCAATGACAGTCAGGAGAATTTCATGTTATCTAGAGCACTTACAATCATGGCCAGTTTCTTTCCTTACGGCTCTATCGCTTTACTGGGGTTGTTTTGGAAAGGGTAACTAATCCCCGGAAAATACAAAATGGGAGCGAAGCGACAGAGAGTGGCTAAGGAAATTACTGATAGGACTGCGGTTTAGTTATAAATGGTTTTATTCCCATTTTCCAGTTCCCCTTGCTTGTTTTCCGTTACGTCTGCGCTGTTTTAGTAACACTCGTGTTTAGGATTCTTTGCTGGTTTAGTTTTCCTGCATCAGATATCAGTTCAGTTTATAATACTTTTTTTAATAATAATTCTAGATTCCCGGAGGTTGTATTTTTGACATTTCAGTACCAAGATATAGCGATTCTGGCTGAAATAAAGGTCTCCTGAAAATTTCGGTATAAAGACAAAGCGTCTCCTAGAATTTTCTCTGAATAATTAACGGCTAAACATTCAGACGAAAAAGCCACTTAGATTTAGGCGAAACTTTGTCGCGCGCACCTCGCCCGTTGATCGCACAGCGAGGCAGAAACTAGAGTTGCAAATATTTCTCGGTTCTCTCAGATGTCCGCAGTTGACGTCATCCAGTTGTGACGTCAGGTTGTGTTTTAGAGTTGCCAGGCATCAATTCTTCAAGAGCGAATGCAAATGCTACGTTGAACTATAATGTTTTATTCACTAATATATAGATCTAGCCAGGGCTAAAACCGAAGCTCTGTTAATAATGTCGTGTAAACAAAAAAAATTAAACTCGTGCATGCTAAACGGGGACGACAATGAAAGTGGCTTCAACACTAATAGATCTAATTAGCAAAAAAAAAAAAAAACAACAAATTGTACGTGCAGCACCCTTTTCCTCTAATTAGCAAAAAACAAATTTGCACGTGCAGCAGGCTTTTTTGTCTTTTCCTTGCCGTTGTTTTGCACGAGTACAATGCTGTTTTGTACGACTAAAGCTCCGTGAAAACGGACGCAATATTGTTGGCCAGCAACTCCCAACATTGTTAGATGTTACATGTTGCGTCCGTTTGCATACCCTGTTGCATGTTGTTGAATGTCGTTGCGCAAAGTTTGAAACCATTCAAACTTTTCAGCCAACAACTCCCAACATTTCTTTTGTTTCGTGATCGCCGAAGCGTAGCGCAACAATGTTGGATCCGTTTGCACAGCTCTTTCCATTATTGTTGAGGCCACGCATGGTTTACAAAGATTTATGGGTTGTATCCTTTCCACGATGCACTGCAGGTCCCAACACTGTTGGGAGTTGTTGCATGCGTTTGCAAACCACTGCCAACACGCACCCAACAACCCCCAACATTGTTGGCGCAACAATGTTGGAAGTTGTTGCGTCCGTTTGCACGCAGCCTAAAACGTCAAACTTCCTAGTTACACATTATTTTTATGGTGGAATTGTCGTATGAGCTAACCCAATATTTTGTTTCCTGTGTTCATGTTCGCTTTTAGTTTTTACTGCCGCTCATTTTCACCTTGCTGGCCGCTAGCATTTCTCATTTCCTCACCGCCGCTTTAAATTTCCATGTTTTTCTTCCTACGAAATTCATCTCCTTTGTTTTCAATAACGCACTCTAGTTCTGTCTCTTTTATTCACGTTAGTGTAAACACAAAAAAATAACGCTGAAAAAGACACGACTTTGTTGTTGTCCGGGCGGCCTTGTGATTTCCTTTCAAATAAAACCTTGAGTTGCATTTGGGTTGCCTTACCTGTTGACTGAGTTATTTTACATTGGCATGCCTGTGGTTGGGACGGAAGGTCGCTCGCTCGCTCGTTCGCTTGGTGTACGGTCACGCGATTACCAAATTTTCTCGGATGGGTAGATTACCACATAACGTTTCACTTCGACTTTTTACCGTAAAAACCTCGCTTTTCCCTAAAATCTGTACCTTTGAATTCATGTTACACCGAGGCAAACCAACAATGAATCGTTTTTTTCCCCGCCAATCGGTACATAACAGGGAGGAGGGAGAAATGGCCCGAAAAAGTAGGGAGGAGTGAGAGATCGGGGCGAAAATGTTAGGAAGAAGGGAGAAAATGAAATGTTGGGAGTAGGGAGATATCGATGAGAAGGTAATTTAATGGCGCCGTTTTTCTTTAAATTGCGTCATAACAAGGGATGGGGGAACAGGGAACCCACCTGGGTCTCCCTGGACTCCCTTGGTCAGACTTAACTGAGGAAACATGGATGAAAACTTTGACGCATCTCAGGTTACCAGGTTTAAAACTTGGCGACAACAGTCACAACATAAGACTTATCTGTCCCTCAGAGCTTCGTTCTATCTAATAGGTCCTTAAGGGATTTTTCCTTGCGATATGATACGAGGGGAGGCTCTTTAAAGATTTCTGTTAACCGTTGTTGGTTTTGTATAAGGTACCATTTTCTCGTACAGGTGGTCGCCTTCGTGAGGTATCTGCAAGCGGAGGTTCGACTGTAGTATTTTCTTTAGTCTAAGTAAAGCGTTGTGCAACAAAAGGTAACAGTTTTTTTCGCGCGGTTTTGTTGCTCCCGTTGAAGGGCTGTTTTCCTGTCTGCGAATTTTAACTCAGAGAGGTACTGTCTCACAATAGGGACAGGGTAGCCTCCTTCAGTATTAGGCGATTTTCGAAATTTTTGATATTTTCCTCTAAAGTGGTTTTTCATGAGAGGAATCAGTCCTTAGACGCCTGAGCGCTTCTCCTTTAGTGAAGCATTTCTTCACGCCTGATGGCTGAGACGAGTAAAAAATGATAAGCTTCTGTTGGATCAAGGGTTTCTGGTTGGTTTACAATTTGTTTGCACATCTAGGATTAGTTCCTTGTTGAATCTAACCCCTTTGTACACATTTGTGTCTAAGAAAGTGATCTCTGTTTCTGACATCTCAGCCGTGAGTTTGATAGTAGAGTGAAAGTCGTTTGCGTTTTCCACGATTTTAGCTCTCTATTTTGTCTATACTTGTGTTCCATAAGGAAAACACGTCGGCAATATGTATTTTCCAAAACAGCGGTTCAATTACCCTGGGTGCCCAGATACTTTATATGAGCGGTCTCTGGTTCGGTAAAGTCTTTATGGTGACCCCCGCGAAAAGCTTTTTTGCTCACGGCTTCGTCTCCAGTGACTTATGCCTTCGGCCAAGGATCTGTCGGCCTGCTACCGACACCGAAGCATCCCACCGCTCGCGAGAAAAATCCTCTGGTGACCAGGGTACGGTTTAATACAACTCTGTCTCAATATTTGGTTCTCTATTATGGTCATGAAGATGTTAGCAAAAGCAACGGCTATCGTCGTTCCCATGGCTGTTCCATGAGTCTGTAGGTAGTTGCTACCGCAAAGTGAAAGGAGTTTTTCTGTTAATGTGAGATAGAGTATTTCTCTTAGATACTTGGTAGGTGCCCGGGGGAGTATTCTTAGGAACTTTTGGTGGGCGTGTGCCGCCCGGTTCTCCAAATCCTGACACTATTTCAGACTAAATATGTTATTTTCCAGACCCGTTTTTAGACCTGGTATAAGTAGAAGTTAGACTAGAGCTCAAACAAGATTTCGTAAAATCCATTTCGAATTCCCTTATTACTCTTTCTTTCTCATTTTTCATTTGGAATTGAAACGACAAATTCATACGCTCCCGTCATTCCCTCGAAAACCATACCCGATTCCAGACCAAAATAGGCAAAATGTATACCCATTTTTAGACGGAAACGGCGCAAAAACCATACCCTTTGAGGCAGCACATACCTATATGGCTTATATAGGGAAGTGACCCCCCCCCCCCTCCCCCTCCGCGAGGTAGGTATATGGGCTTTCCCTCCATAAAAATCTTCGTGTGCATACATGCGGTGGTTAGGCCCTCTTCGTGTGGTATGTTGGTGTAGAGGCGAACCTCTGAACGTTATTATACTTCCTTTACGACTAAGTGCTGTGTGTTGCCTGCCGCTAGGGCTTTCCACAAGTTGCTCAGGAACTTTTTGGCAACTTCCCGTATTTGGAGCAACCTTTTTGCATTCATTTTTGAGGCTTTTTACGAAATTGCATATATTACGTTCACAACTGCGAGGATCATTCCTCATTTGATTTCGTTTCCTCAGTTTTTATATGATTTATTTCGTATACATCTATCACATTCATCTCTTTCATGTGAACATATGAACACAGAATTGACCTGAGCTCCCAACATCAGTAGCTAGTTAGAGAATCACACCGGCATCAGTCGAGAGGTCACGGGTTCAAACTCCGTTGAATTCCTAAATTTTTCACAGGCTTCTTACGCAACCGCATAAATTGCGTTCACAATTGCGAGGACACTCTTCATTTGAAAAAGTTCTTCTGTAATCCCCATGGAACGATTCTAATACAAAACTTTGCTTACTATCAAACGATGGCTGAGATGTAAACAAATAAAAACAGCCTTCCAAAATCGGGCCGACGTTTTCAAGTTTGTTTTTCATTGGCTCGGGCATGCGCTAGGGGTGATATAGCCCCTCTAAACCCTTTAAGTGTCGCTGAATCTAATAATGCAACGTGGTGTCAGTAAAACTGGGACGCTTATATGTAGAATTCAAAACAAAAGGTTTTATGAATAATTATTTTTTCTGGGTGGTATTTCTTAGCGCGAAACTCCGACACAAATGCCTGCTATCAGGCTGTCATGTCAGCTGACAAGTAAACCATTAAATATATTCCATTAGGTCATTGATGAGCGAATCGCTGATCGAGCTGCCAAGAACAATATTTCACAAAAAGAGGAAGAAGACGGGGAAACCAGTAAAGAAGAGGATGTGTTTAAAAGACAGAAACGTCTGGCATTTCTCGATCTATTACTGGAAGCGTATGACAAAGGGGAAATTTCACGGGAAGGAGTTAGAGAAGAAGTGGATACGTTTATGTTCGAGGTCTGAATGCTTGTGACACTAGCGCTTTTGCTCGTTGTCTTTTGTTTTTGTCATTATTGGCGTCGATGTTTTGCATTTTGTTTCGGCTGTTTTAATACGTGACGAAATGGAAATACTCGGTCGCATTATAGAAAAGAACTTAGAGCATACTTCTCACTCACCTATACTACAACCTAGCCTGTCCATAGACGTTTTTTTTTATTTTTCTTTTTGAAAATCGACGAGCGCGGAGCGCTTCCCCACCCCCACCCCCTTGCGCTAGCGGTGAATAAATCCCCCCCCGCCCGATTTCATTTCCATACGCGCGCACGATGATCTCTAAAGAGAAAATAGAAGGTCTATGTACAGGCTACCTACACCCATGACGTGATAATCAGGCCCCTCTTTTTCAAACGGTGAAAAACTATATCCCCTGGATAAATCATCATTCACTTAATGAAGCAATTGGTTTCCCTCATACTAATCCACTGGATAGTAAGTTATCCGGTGGATAGCTAGCGCTATCCAACTTTTGAACAACTGGGACCAGATCAGAAATAAAACAAGGCCCAACAAAACTGAAATTGGTCACAGAGACGTAACTATAACTTTCACTTAGAGTTGAAGTTGAAAAAACTTTCTAACTTCCGCACAGTGTGTCCAAATGAGACTCACATTTAAATTGACTCTGAAAAGCCCCGTGGGGACGAGCCAATAAAGTATGTATGTATGTATTTTCCGACTGTCCTATAGTAGGGGTAGTGTGACGTCATGTCACCATAGTGGCAAAATTTCAGGATTTTCAACAATCTTTCTTGAAAAAGACGGCATTTTCGTTGTCAACAGTTCGTGGAGATCCAGAATTTTTGCTACCATGGTAACATGAAGAAACGACTTCTCCTGTCTATTCAGGACTCCGCCCATATTCAATACGTCAATACTGACCACCCCAGAAAATACCATGACATACCATAATGCTCTTTGTTTGTCACCCCAAAATTTTGCATGAGCATTGTTTTCAGTTTCTCTTGGGGCCATTTTAACTCCCAAGAGAAACTGAAGACAATGCTTATGCAAAATTTTGGAGTGACAAACAAAGAGCATTATGGTATGTTATGGTATTTTCTGGAGTGGTCAATTACTCTACACTGTTTACTTGAGTAAGCACCTGATCATCAGTCAAGGCTCCGAGGTTATGCAAGTCTCCAGGGACATCCTTTAATCGCCTTTCTGTTCGTTTAAGGGTCATGACACCACAGCTGCCGGTATTTTGTTTGCCTTATACCTTCTTGGGCGCCATCCAGAAATTCAGCAAAAAGTACAGGAAGAGGTGGATCTGTTTTTCGGTGAGGGCAAATCAAGAGTAAGAAGTGGGAATACTGTTCTACAGTAAAGTTTGCGATTATTGTCTAACTGACTCGATGTTTTACAGACCGTCGCCCTGAAACACTGTCAGTGGATGATTTAAAGGACTTGCGTTACCTGGAATGTGTTATTAAGGTACTGAAATTAATATTTCATTTTTTTTTTTGAGTTGTGAGATTAATAGAAAGTGGGAGTCTGCCGTAATCCAAAGACTGGTTTTCCTCGATTGTTTTGAATGATCAAGGTAGCTGATCTGGGCACGATTAAACCAGTCAACCTATCTGTCAGGCAATTGCTGCGGTAGCCCAAATAGTCCAGATCACCTCCATCGCCCGAACACATCTTGAGACAACTCGGGCCATCGAAGATAATCCGGACAATTATATGAAAACAGTCCGATAATATCCTCCATGACAGGCGCAGTGGGCATTTCGCACGAAGCCGGCTCATCTCGCGCTTCTTGCGAAATGCTCTGTTCGCCTCGCTGCGCTGGAGGATACCCTATCCAGACTTAAGATATACCAATCATGGAAATTGTCCCTCGTTGCAGCTAGAGGTGTTTTGCGATCGCCTGAAGGAATTTTGAGACGATACAGGCGAAAATTTAGAGCTTCGGCGATACTTGTAATCCACTCATTTTAACCTTATTATTTATGTTAATTTCCAGGAAGCCCAGCGTATATTTCCATCTGTTCCACATTTTGCTAGAACGACTACTGAAGACTGTCAATTGGGTAAGTAATGTTACTATGTCTTCCTTTCCACCTGCAGGCAGTTCTAAAAGTATCGACTATCAGCAAGGTTATTCATGCTATGATGAGAGGTCATGTGACGAGGGAATGACGTCATGATTTAAGTTGACTACCATATATCAGATTCACCAACCAGGGGATCCATTAGGTCAGGGCACTGGCCACAAACATGCCAAAACTAGCATCACTTAGAATGATCTTACGTAAACAGCGCGCCTTTCCCTTTTCCGCGTGCACACTCCAAGCGCCTGGGGCCCCGAATTCCCCTTACCCCTAACATCAGAAAGAAAAAACTGCCCACTCATGCGCAGGCTATAGCCTGGATAATTTAGGAAAAGAAAAAAGATAATTCAAATTCCGTTAAATTGTAGGTGAATTTTTCGCTCCGAAAGGCACAACGATTGGGGTTTCACCAATGGCTCTTCACAGAAACCCGGAAATATGGCCAGCACCGTTGCAATTCGATCCAGATCGCTTCCTTCCAGAAAACAGCCAAGGGAGACATCCATTTGCTTTTCTTCCATTTTCAGCAGGACCGAGAAACTGCATCGGTAGGACATTAAAATTTACAAAACAAGCGGTTATTAAAACAGGCAAAGAGGTTTAATTTTGTTATGCCAAAATTATAATCCAAAAGGACAGCTAACGTCTTCCACTAGATAATCCAGCCTTCCCTCCTTGCTCCTCGCCGTTCGCATGTGAGACGTCTTTGCTTCAGCGACAGAAATTCCATACTGATGACGTCAATTGATGTTTACATACTGTAATTAATCCTGTGGTCACGGGTTTCCAAATATAAATCTGATTGATTTTATGTTTCTTCAGGTCGATTAAGGTAAAGTATGATGTTCTTCTAGGAACGAGCTCCAGCAAAACTCAATTGTTTAATTTTCTTAAAAGAAGAATATATTCCACGAATATTGACTGTTTTGTAGTCCATTCGTCGTGTTCTCATTTGACCTTTAGCCTTTTGTCTGTCATTCTTAAACTGATAGCTAAAAAGACGGTAGAACTACTACGTCGTCGACCTATCAGAGGTTCAGACCAGATTCTAGATTCCAGATAGATTTTACGTCATCAGTAGGGAATTTCTGTCGCTCAGGCGCAGACGTCTCTACTGCGAAACCTTCCTATGAGCAAGGGGTGATGAGAGACGTCTGTATTCGCAGGCTGTCATAAGTACCTAGAGCCGTCGCCTTACAAGGCGGAGCGTCGGTTAAGAGGGATTCGCGACTGTATTTTCTTTCTTCCTTACAGGTCAGCGGTTTGCCCTCATGGAAGAAAAGATTGTGTTATCTCATGTTCTGCGCTCGTTTAACGTGGAGTCCACACAGACTTTTGATGAACTTTTGACATGCGCGGAGCTTATTACCCGACCTAAAGAAGGACTATTCGTCACATTAGGAAAACGCCAGTAAAGCCACAGAAGACGCGACTACAACAAAGGACATTGGTGACCTCAGAGGAACTATGCAAGAGTTAAAAATCGTACACGTTTACTTTTCAAACTACAATAATCAGAAGATACCTTAAAATCGCGGGCGTTTCACCACGTCTAAAAGGCTGTAGTTTCTTTTTAATAGGTTAAGGTTTCAGACAACGCGTACGTACCATACATTCTGCCAAACTTTTTAAAGCTCTCACTTCCCAGGACTTTGAGATCTTACTTATAATTAAAGGAGCTGCGTCAAAAATGTATTAATTAAAATTAAAATTCCATTAATTGGAGCTGTCACTAAATTGTGTGGAAACACAAAAATTGAGCTCAATACATGAAGGTATAACGAACAGCAACTACAAAAGAAGGCACGAATGGATAAACTTGAAGATTAAAACGAAGTACAAGTGCTGTTTTTGAAAACTTGTTTGCAATTGCTTAACAGTGTTTTTCAAAGTTCATTTTTGTTGTTTTTAACGTTAGATATAATGCTTTCAGAGCCTGAAATATTTATTTGATAGGAAACTGTGATTTTTTCGTGATTACTGAGTAAATTCATCGCTAACGTTAAGTTCCTTCGCGAATGTAGACGCGCTATGGGCAATAATAATTATAGACACGTTAAGATGAGGTTTGGTCATTTTACTGTAAACGACAAATTGCCGTTTGCGGTTAACAGTTTCACGTTACCGGTCTGCTCATATTTGGGACTTAAGATTCGCGGCTGGTAGTTTGCGGCTGCCATGTTTGTTTTTATTTGTCCACTTACTTCTATTTTAGCTGAAAATTTGTCTCCAAAATTACGTTTTTTGAAATATAATTCGATGGCTCATAAGCAAAAGAGTTCCAAAAAGTCGCATTTCTTCTCAAACGTGGGATTGTGATATTTTAGGGTGCAAAAAACCTTGCGGTAAATCACTTACCTATGGAGCGTGGTCTAGCCGTATAAACGTGGACCTCAAACCGCAAACCTGACGGCAAGGCCCTGGTCACGTGACTACTTGACGTTCGCGGCTAGCGGGAAATGCCGAAAAAACCTCCATCTTAAGGTCTCTAATAACCTAATGAGTCGAACTTGTGACACAACCCTTCTAACGACTATTACTAGTAATAACCTAAGTTTAGGGAGTGCGGGCGACAACGACAGAATGTCAAAACGCTGTGCTTTGCGTAAGTTTCACTTGACACATGGTCAAAACACGCGTGATCAGAGTACGCCGGGGGGGGTAGAAGGGCTAAACGCGCGTGATCAAATTGCGTTTTGTGCATCCTTTCATTCTTAGTGGAAGTCTAAACGAATGCTGGCTACATAAACGTCGCATGCGTAATAACAACCTGGAGATTAGGATTGCGTGCTCCTCTTGTCGCCCGCAATTACATTAGCAAGGAGTGTCGTCTAATTTATCCAAGTCACGCATATAAATTGAATAAAGTAGGGAAAACAAGACAGGTTGCGCGTTGCGTTTTATCGATTAAGCTCCAGTTGCAAAAGAGAAGTTCCCAGATCATTAGCGGTGATAATTTACTTGCACCCTCTGTACGAAAACACCTAGTGATTGTTGCGTAAATATTTTATACTTTCAACTGTTTTTCTCGTGTGGGACTTAGCTTTCTCCACTTCATTAATGATAACAATAAAAACGAATTCGTCAGTTTTGGAGTAAATGATAAAACACAAATCAAACCAAAAACAACAGAAGAGGAAAAACTGTGCAAAAACAAATCTTTCTCAAGTTTTTTGTTTAAATTCGTTCACACTTTAAAAAGTGGTTCTTTTATTCTTATAGTCAGCTGTCTGTGAAATAGGATATTAAAAAATATGACAAACGTGTACTTCAACAGCAACACATTTCCTTGTTTTTCTATAC
>BOPM01000042.1:253471-267327 GCA_022179025.1 Porites australiensis
TATAACGTCCAAACTTAATCAATGAAATCGTTTAACGTGTTTAACTGAGCGTGGGAGCTCAGTTATAAATCGAGACAAAGGTTACTCATTCTCTAAATTAAAACTTAGAAGCCTTTTTTGATTGGACAGTCATATGTATTGTCTTATTTCTCTATGGAAACATAGATAAGTATTTCGGTCTCCTGATCTGTATTGTTTTCTTAAATTAAAGTCGGAAGTGGCGGAAGCCGAGCATGCTTACATACGTACTGAAAACCTGCTAAAAAGGAGGTTAAACTCTTAAAAAACCTGACGACAACTCTCCGGGCGTGGCATCCAACTGCCCCCCTCTCACGTACGTCCAAGGGTCGTTCGCGAAAATTGGGACATAAATAGGTAGGAGCAAGGCTGTTTACACACTTATATGCCAAACCATGTCTTTGAAATATTAAATGCTGTTTCAGGGGCGGACGGAAGATGTGGCTGCTAGCCAGCCCAGGACCGGCGCGGTAGTGTAATTTTCGCGCCCTTTTGGGGTCAGGTGACCAAGCCGTTATTGGTAAGTTGCATGATTGTTAGCTCGGCGGTCAGAGATTACTTCGCTCGCTAGTTCAGCGATGGATTTTGGTTTTTCTGGACAAATTTATAATAGGCTCACAAGGTATTAGTCTTTCTTTCGTTTTCCTCTTTTATTTGGTTTATTATTTCGCCTCTTGTAATTTTCTAGTTAAGTTTGTATTCGTATTTGTTTACTTAGTACATTTCTCGTCGCATGTAATTAAGATCTTTCAATTGTATTTTTTTTTCTAGTTTTACGTCAACCTTATCTACTTGTCAGTAAAACAACAGCCGTTTTTCAGTGTTAGAATTGACCGCGTTTGAGTTGTTGTCTCAATGTGGTCACAGTAAAACTTGAAAGAAAAATACAATTGAAAGATCTTAATTGTGACCACATTGAGACAACAACTCAAACGCGGTGAATTCTAACACTGAAAAACGGCTGTTGTTTTACTGACAAGTAGATAAGGTTGACGTAAAACTAGAAAGAAAAATACAATTGAAAGATCTTAATTACATGCGACGAGAAATGTACTAAGTAAACAAATACGAATACAAACTTAACTAGAAAATTACAAGAGGCGAAATAATAAACCAAATAAAAGAGGAAAACGAAAGAAAGACTAATACCTTGTGAGCCTATTATAAATTTGTCCAGAAAAACCAAAATCCATCGCTGAACTAGCGAGCGAAGTAATCTCTGACCGCCGAGCTAACGATCATGCAACTTACAAATAACGGCTTGGTCACCTGACCCCAAAAGGGCGCGAAAATTACACTACCGCGCCGGTCCTGGGCTGGCTAGCAGCCACATCTTCCGTCCGCCCCTGAAACAGCATTTAATATTTCAAAGACATGGTTTGGCATATAAGTGTGTAAACAGCCTTGCTCCTACCTATTTATGTCCCAATTTTCGCGAACGACCCTTGGACGTACGTGAGAGGGGGGCAGTTGGATGCCACGCCCGGAGAGTTGTCGTCAGGTTTTTTAAGAGTTTAACCTCCTTTTTAGCAGGTTTTCAGTACGTATGTAAGCATGCTCGGCTTCCGCCACTTCCGACTTTAATTTAAGAAAACAATACAGATCAGGAGACCGAAATACTTATCTATGTTTCCATAGAGAAATAAGACAATACATATGACTGTCCAATCAAAAAAGGCTTCTAAGTTTTAATTTAGAGAATGAGTAACCTTTGTCTCGATTTATAACTGAGCTCCCACGCTCAGTTAAACACGTTAAACGATTTCATTGATTAAGTTTGGACGTTATAGTGAACAGATCTGTTGAAGGAATTGTTATTCATGACGAGACGCGCGTGGAGATGAATCGGGTAAGTGCCTTGGATACTTCTGTAGATGACTTTCAGAACAAACTTATATCATAGAGCAGTGAAGCTCCAAACTGTAACTCAAATGTAAATTTAGTAGCTTTGGCGGCGACAAACGGTTCTTACTTGCTAGATATAAGGGAATGTTAGTCAGATTCTTCACATTTTAAAAAGAGGTAGTAGTGTGGAATTCCATCACAAGCTAGAGTAAACCTTTGGAAAGCTTTGAATGGACATTCGCTGAATTACAAATCACTGTCTGAATCTATGGCTAACTTAACTGTGCAATTAACTGTGACCGGAGGTACACATATAGCACACACCAAGCTGGAGGGACTTTGTGGTCTATTGGCTCTATTGTTTTTTACCTCGTGTTTTTATATTTCACTTAAGAGAAGTAACATCACTGAACCATGAGTGAGCATTGACAACGTTAAGACGAAACTCAAAACATTTTTCTTTTACGAGTCTTAAGAGTATAATTGCCTAGATTAGAATCCGTATTTCTTTTTTTATAGTTTTATATATCTTTACAATTTTTGTAAGTTGATTTGCCTTGTTATATGATTTGCCTTGTTATATGTCATGGATAACCACTTCATACAGCGACTAAATTTGCATAGCAACCGGAGAGCTGTGCCTGCACCACAGAACGATCAAATGTAGTTTTTACATTTCCTTGAAAAAAATTACCTGTGCAAGTCTACAGGAACAGTTACGGAACCCGAAATGCAGCATTTTTCTCTTAGAAGAAAACTGAAATTAAAGTTCTCTTTCGATAAGACCAACATTCGAAAACCGAATCATAGCATATGTTAAGAGCAGAAATCGAAAACCCCGGGAGTACTCCCTATGATGGCCTAACCTTCCTCGTACGAAACTTTGTTGAGTGCCCCGTTCCCCCCGGATGAAAAACCTGAGGTCCCTGGTGTGGGAACCACGACGATAAGTTCGTGTTTGCCACTGTTGGTTTAAATGCCATTGGCGACGGCAGGGTAAGTGAGACCGCTTCTAAAAGATTACAAAGGCACTGTGAAACCATAGTTCAAAGCAGATAGCTATTACAGCGTGTGAATAAGGTTTATTTGTCTCCTTCTTCACAAGTTGAAGAGGATTTTTCTCGTATGCTATACTGAGATGTATATTTCAGAAGTGAGGAAACGTAAAGCAAGATGTGCCAGAAAGGGTTAATCATAAAACGTCAAAAGGGAGAAATCTTCAGATAAATTTTATTAAAGACGGGGTAAAAATGATTTTAAGGTGAGAAGATACACCCTGAAATAAATTCCGGTTGGTTATAAATCATTGATAGAGAGCACGCTCACATTGTTTAGGCGTGGGAAACTCGACAACCATGCAAAGCAAAAAAAGAGGTCTTTCAAATTATGGTGAATCGGGCCGAAAGGCAAACATCTTAGACTTTAAAACCATATATTTGTAAGATTTGTTTGTTGTTCGAAACGTTCAGTGCCTACGTGTTCGGCCGGAACATATTGGAATAAATAATTCCTAGCTTTATTTCTTACAATGCAACCGTACATCGCTTCGACTTGTTCGGGTTTCTTTAATGGCTCCAAAATATCCTTTAACGAGAATTTTTCACTGGTACAACCTTTGGCTAGCTTATAAGTGGTTTTAACGCGGCGAAAAGGCTCAATTTTTCTAGAAAATAAATTATGCATTAAGGCAGTCGTGCGATTCAGCCTTCGTGGGGAAGGAAACGAATGACGAAGCCCGAAGAAAGTCTGCGTGGGAGGTTTTTTTTGGGGGCCAATTTATTTTATTTTTCGTTTTCAGTAACCAATGAACACGCGAGAAAAGCCTGATAATGACAAAAATATTGCGCTAGATTTGAATAAAGTCCGCATAAATTTTAGGCTTTGCTTTGCATTTTTCCCCTCCTGTTTTGTATCCGCCATTTGACATTTTTTTATAACAGCAAATTGATACTTTCATCTGTCCTCGATCTTAAGTTTATGGGGTGCAGTGGGAGAAAGGCTAAGAGGATTTGAAGAAGGGCCAGGGATTTTGTCTAGTAACAAGAATGAGGGGAGCAATGCGTAACACAGAAAAAAGTTAAAAGAGGCTTGTATGTTCTAGAAATTAGAAGGGGAAAAATATTCAAATTATCCTTACCTCTTTGTTGTCGTGAATTGTAAAAAGATGCTTTTCCAACGGGTCGGTTTACCTCATTTGTGTCGTGAGAATTACGACTCGAGGACTAACAGTCGCGGTTTTGATAGCTTCTTCATTCTCTCTAAATATTTGACACGAACAGACGAGGTCATTTGCGATTCAGTTTTCATCGTCGTTTGAGCACATGTTCAAAACTTTCTTTATAGGTATCTGCTGCGGTTTTGCGAAATTTTATTTAGCTTTCGCCGCTTCGATCCGTGGCGAAGGAAGAACACGGAGAAGGAACATCTCGGGCAAAGCACAATCTCTCTTCAACAACGCAGCCATTTTGTTTTTAAAGCCTTTGTAACCTCTACTTATCCTTACCAGGCCTTTTAGTGGAAGCTTACAGACTCTAAAACCGAGAAAACTGGGGCTTTCAGAGCGCCAAATATAAATTCATTTATTAAATACTGAGTCCTACATCCACCTTTTTAAAGAGGCTTCTGTTTGTCACTGCTGTCAGTTCATTTTGTTATTGCCAATTATGCGTCCTTATGCGTCCTTATGCGAAGAACTTACTTGTAAATGACAAAACATGTCACAACTTGTTCAATTATGCTTCCCTAACAGTATATCAAACGCTGCTGTAAATAACAAAAATGAACTTATTAAAAATGTTAGGCTAACAAGTTTTCAAAACCCACAACTGCGAACCGTTTTGATTCTTTTTAAGTTTGTCCATCCGTGCGTTCTAGTTGTATTTGGCTGTGTTGTTTATACCTTCTTAATTAATGTTTTGAGGCTTATTTTTATGTCGCACTCTTCGTGACACACCTCCTTTCCTATATTGAGATATATCATATGACGTATCAGGTTGTTTGAAAAAGTTCGAAATTGACCAAATTTGTATTTAAAAAAACCTGCCGTTTAATTTATTATCCCTGGAGAGGGTGATAATTTGAAAAGAAAGTATTCAATTTAGAATAATAAAAAAGGCTGAAATAATAAAAAAAGCGCCCGTCCGCTCTTCTTTATTTTTTAAAAAAATCAGCACTACAAACAGTTTTTTTATTTGTCCTAACACTACAATTTAACGACAGACAACGAATTACAGAATGTCTATATTTTGCATAAAATTTCCAAAAGGTGGAAAAATTACGGTACTTGAGCAATATTTAAAACAGCTTTCTCTTTGGATAAGGCTTAGACTGGAATGTGCAGCAGTAGAAGAGTTAATGTCTGTTGAAAATAAAACAGAATACAAAACAGTGTTAAGCGCAGTACAATACGTTTCACAACTATTTCCTAATAGGTGTTGTCCATACCTGAATTAATTTTAAAATGGTCAACAAATTATATCTGGTCTAAGATTACAGATGAAATAAAAACATGATAAAAGATAGAATATATATCACAATTAACGTCAATATTTTTGCTTTTTCACTCAGTTGACTCCAAGAAATCAGCATGATGGAAACCCGAGACCTCTGAGAATGGAAACTGGCTTTGAGGTAAGGTTTATCAAAATGTAGTTTTATAACAAGAGCGATAGTTCAATAGAAGATATTACATGGCCGCGCGGAGATACGAAATTTCTCTTCGAGTGTTGAAAAATATTTGCGCGAACGAGTGAAATATTCTTTTCAACACGAGAAGAGAAATTTCGTAGATCTCCAAGGGACCATGTAATGTTCTATTTATTATATAAACAACGAAATGCCAAACCATTTTACTCAAATAGTTTTTTGGTCTGAAAGGTGAGGTTTATTATGAAGCCATAGCAACGGTGATGTTTTCACATGTGAAGATATCAAGTTTTCGCGCGAAAGCTCACTTGGTATTTCATTGGTGTTTATATAATAAAATGATTTAAATGATATCGAAAGTCATGAAAAGAGGCAATGGCACTGCCGCCGGCAACAAAACCAGTAAAAGCAGCCGGGGGCTAGCTTAGGCAAACGTAGATAACTAACAAAAACATAGTACATTAAACATCATCACCGTCACTTCACCACCACTTGTTTTTAATCCGCATTATCATTATTACGATCATGAATATAACTACAAGACCGCGTCATTTGTTCTAGGAAAAGATTGTTAGTACCTGGTGTCACAACAGCGGAAATGCTGTGATGATTCTAATATCACCCTCTCTGTCACGAGTGTAGACAACTTTCACTCTGTTAAGTAGTCTTGTCACTAGTCTTCTGTCTTCATCAAACCATACCATCTCACCCACTGGAAATCGAAATCTCTTAACACATACACGCGCCCCATCTCTCTGCGTGTATGTAAGATCAGGGTAGTCCATTGTTCTTCGAATGCAGTGCAAAACCATACGCTCAGAAGACCCAGTTAAGAAAATGGTCTTAACTTGGTTTCTGGCACGATTTTCGTCATTATACTGCGCTGTCCTGAAAAAAAAATTGAATTTAGGAAGCCTTCCAGTTTTTGATAAAATTAAATAACTGTAGATCCAACTGTACATGCTGTACATCCATCTTGCAAGTGACGAGTTCCCATTGACAAGGAGAGCCCAAAAGGCTACAGTGAGACAAGTCCCATTTGCCATTTGTAAGGGGGAGTTGAATTAATTGAACAGGCAATTTTTTAGATTGATACTGCAAACATTGCAATTGCAATTGTAACTTGTTTCAGGGGCACCCAAAGACTGTTTTATGTAAAATATCTGTTCGGAGAAGCACATATTGCCTAGAATTTTCTATTACTTGAGGACGGCTAAAAATTTCTAGATCACCATTCCATTCAAGTACGATTTTCGAAGCTCACTTAATAAATTCCCCACGATTTTCTAAAGTTTAATTTTTTCACATTTCATTGCCCATTGCAGGTTAGGATATTTTTCGCACAAAAAAGGAAACCTAAAATTTTTGGATTCAAAAATGTGCTGGAGGGAGGAATCAGAAAAATTCTCACTTTCATAACACGTTAAATTGCATCTGAAATTTTCGGGAAAATAAAACTGAAGCCCTTGTAATTTCGAACAGTTCCCCTAGGATGACCGAACTGGTACAAATTTTATAGCGTCGGTTAGAATACATTTCTAGAGACTTTAAGGTACTCTGAATAGCCTAAAAAGTGTTTTCGATATATTTAGGCGGAAACCGTCTTTGGGTGCCCCTGCTGTTTACCCACGGAGCACTCAGGAGTTCTTGAGACCTCGTTGAAACGTGTGCGTTCGTCCCATATCTATTTGGAATTTGGAAGTGTTGGTATTTGAGGAGAGGGGAAAACCAGAGTACCCGGAGAAAACCTCTCGGAGCAAGGGAGACAATAAACAACAAACTCAACCCACATAAAGCATCGACGCCGGAATTTGAACCCGGGCCACATGTGTGGGGGGCGAGGTGCTCTCACCACTGCGCATGCGCCACCCCTGCTCCCCAACAAAAAAGAGAAAAACAGTGTGCATGGTGAGTTGATTTAACTGCCTTGGAGGATACAATGACTTTGTTCTAAAGTTATGGTACTTTCATAATTGATAGGTTACTAGAAGAAAAAGCCATACACTGAAAACATTTAAGTTTATAATAAGAATTCAAGTTTTGCCCAAATTTGGTCTAGTGACGAGATGGTGTTGCTTAAGTGCTGTTTGTTTGGTTGATGTACATGACGGTACTTGTTGTAGACTGATGTATTTGGAATAGCTGGTACAGGTTGATTAGGGTGGTTCAAATGGTAGAATTGATGCAGATGAAGAAGGTCCTGTAGTTTTCTGCTGGTACCAATTTACAGTGTGAATGGTATATTATTGTCGTTTGTGACTGAAAAGAATAGTTGGAGTAGCGTAATACCCTATTAATTATTGGTGTTGGTACCTAAATTTCCTGTGTATGTAGTTGGTGTGGGATAGTGCAGTTTAATTTGGTGGGTTGAAGTCATCTTAAGAGCAGTTTGTGAATGTTACAGTCTAGTATACAGCTCGTGTAATTGGTGCAGTGTTTGCGGTGCAGTGAGTGTTGCTGCTCACGAAATCGTGTAGGTGTTGTGGGCTGCTAGTGTTTGGTAAACGTCTTGGAGCTATTACCTTTCAAAAGCTGTTTCACTTTCAAAGAGTGGGTAGTGTAGTGGTTGGTCATAGTAGTTTCAGTGCAGTGACAGCAGTTTTGCAAGAAGGGTTTAGATGTTACTGTTAAGACTATTTGCAACAGCTTTTGCAGCTTGGTATGGATATGTAGTGCACATGGTTTAATTTAGTTGTGCATGTTGTGCTGGGGAAATATGCTAGGTTTCGCAGTTTCTGTAGATATTGCAGGTGCAGAGGCTGGAAGGTGAAAATTCGTGTGATTTTAATACCTGTTAGGGTTAGGTATAGGTAAAGGAGATTTCTTCGTTGCTGTAGCCGTAAATTTGATGTGTTTTGATGCGGTTAGGGTAGTCTGGTAATGGTGTTAGTGTAAAATGACCAAGGTGGTGTAGGTATTGTGGCTGGTAGTTTAGCCTGGTGATGTTTGTGTGGTTGATTTGCTTGAAGAAGTTGACAGTTACATATGTTGTGAATTTGGTTAGCATAGTTTTTCCAGCATGGTGTAGTTGAATTCCTAATTGTTATATTGTTTTAGTTTATGACTGGCCAGTTAGTCTTGCCTGGGCTGCATGTGTGGTTGGTGTGTTCAGAACAATTAATGTAGATTAGTGGAGAAGATTAGGAAGATGTTATAGTTCAGTATTACTTTTGTGGACTCTAATGTTATAAACCAGTAACCAATAACCGCGAATAATAAGTAGAAGACAGATCTTAATCCCTCTCGACAAGCATTGCGTCCCAAAAGACAAGCAGATCAAAGGCCAACCTCTTCATAATATTTACAAAAATTAAGCGAAGTTAATTTAGGCACAACATGTGGCCAAATATTAAGGGACCGCCAGTTAACATGGTAGCACAAATGTAAGATTTGTGATCACCAGTGCAGTTGATATGCCAAAGCTATATGACAAAATGCCGTTTCCGAGCTCCCACGCGCACAGTGAAATCCGTCACACCTTCTTCGCTCTGGAAGCGTACTTACTCAAATGTGTGCACGTGGAAGTTTGCTCCTTCTTTTTAGCAGATTATTGCAATTAAGTTGTTTTTATGTCGATTGAAATAAAATTTTGCCTTAACTTGTGAGAAGTCATCCATGCCAGCGATTTAATAAACGTGCTCACTTGCCGAAAAACCCGATTGAGGATGATCTATTTTTTGTTCGAATGCAAAAGAACTGAGGAAGAAATATATTTCTTAAGTGTTCTCACCTAAACGCGAGATCATACCACTGATTTGGACTGAATCGTCTTGGTACGTGCATCTTCTGGCTCAAACGGTAAAGCAATTTTTGTACCATTTTGATTTCATTGATCTTTGACTGCGCGCATACTATGGCATTGCATTGCATCCTGGGTAAACTATGCGTCTCGAAAAACCGATAGAGCCGGCAGTAGGAATTAAAGGGAAAACAAACCATGAGAAAAAATATATGGAAGAGAGGAGAAAAACAATAGAAACAAAACAACTGACAAAAAACCCGACTAAGTCGGACTCGAAATTTAGGTCGCTTGCTTGGCAGGAAGACAACAATGTTACTATGCCGCATGACATGAGTCGAAACACCAGCAAATTTGAGCAAAATTGTCACCAAACAAAGTCACGAAGCAGAAACACCACGTGACAAATCACTGGGGGCTGTGCGTTAACATCTTACTATCAAGATTCGACCGCAATAAACAAGACAAGATCATTCAGACACAACGTTATATGGAGAACGACGTCATACCGTGGTATCGTACCGTCTCCTAGTAGTACCAGTATCGGCATGAAGAGGGCGTGGTCATAAATTAAGCTCTTACGCTCGAAGTCTGTGGCTATTCCAGCCCTCTTCTAGAAAAAAGTCTCGTCTGTGCAAACGCCATGTCGAAAACCGAGGCCCTGCGCGAACAACACGAGAGTGTCTTTAAGAAGGAAGATTTAAACAACGTCCCAATTCTCCCTGAATCTCCCTATGGGGATATTCCGGACATTACCTTCTGTTCCCCTGATATTCAGATCGAGTCCATAAGGCCTGAAAAAGCCTTGGACCTGATCAAAATTCCCGTTGGCGTTCTTAAGGAGTCTACTTTTGAGCTGGCCCCTATCTTCGGTTCATTTTTCCGACAATCATTTGATGAAGGCGCTCTACCATCTGCCTGGAGGGATGCAAACATCATTGCCATCTTTAAAAAGGGCCATTCTGCTGACTTTAAGAGTTACAGATCTGTGTCCTTAAGATCTCTTATTGCTTGACATAGAACCCGTTATTTGCAAGCAAATTTTGCAGCCATCTTAGTAAAATTCAGTCATCTTCCAGCACCAGCACGGCTTCCAAAGAGGACTTTCAATTTGTGTGAGACCCAGCCGATTGCGACCATTCCTGAATGAGCAAGTATTGTTAACATCCGTGGTCAAGTGGACGTGATTTTTCTTGATTTCGCGAAGGCATTCGATACTGTCACTCACTAAAGACTCCTCCTTGAGGCCAGATTTTATGGCGTCTGTGGAAAAGTCAATAACTGGCTTCGTGTTTTTCTCACTGGTATAAGACAGCGCCTAGTGGTGAATGGTTCATCATCTAATTTGTCACCTGTCCATATGGTGTACCCCGGGGCACAGGTCTGGGACCAATTTTATTTCTTCTATTTATGAACGATCTACCCGCAGCTGACCATGATACGCTTCAACAGGACCTGTTGCATAAGAGCTAGTGTGACTGTTTTGGACAGGTATAGGTGGTGACGTAATTGACTATGTGGGACAGTGCATATTCGATCGAGCCAGGCTGAAGATGCAATGAATATCTAATTCGCCACGGAGTACTGTTAACCCTGGAAAAAAAGAACAGATCCCACCGCTATCAAACCGTAAAGGAGCTTTTCAACCCAAGAAACCCAGAACGCACTAGACATTATCAAATGGTGGCACTTAATTAAAGCTGGCCACCGAAGCTAAATCCATGGTAAAACTCTTAAAAGGAAATGTAAACATAGGCCTTCTGGTATTTACTCGAACGTGAAGAAATGGTCAAACTTTCTTGGACTTAGTTAGCCATACAAACTATTGTAGACAGTTTTGAAACTCTTGCGTGCATATAATAAGAAAATGGACTCTCGTGACCTTTCAAGGATATAAGGATATAAGACACATCTTCGCGTCTCAACTTTATTTTGCTAGATTGCATAAATGTAAGAATTTTATGAGGAAGAACTGTTAGACCTTTGCTTTATTTATTTTTATTAATTTTTTAGCAGTTTTCGCTCAAAGTCGCACACGCGCACAGTTGGTGATAGGTTCTTTAATAAATAACATGGGAGAGCCCAGATTTGTCAGCAAGTTAAAGTTTGCATTCGAGAGGGTATAAATGTTCTCTTTTTCCAAATTTGCTACATTATAAAACTTTTATGCAAAAAATGGATGGTGTGATGGCAATAACTTTGAAGAATAGGATACATACACACGAGAACACTTATTGCTGAAATCAGAAGCATTTGATGACTTAAAGACAGTTCGAGAAAGAAATCAAATGAAAAGTCTTACTGATGCATTTTTTTTTTAATTCTTAGGAATGATTTTCCCAGTAGCCTTTTAAAATGACTTTACTATTTTGATAATTTATTCATTTCAAACGTGAAAGTTAAATATGCCAGTTATCCAGCGCCAGAAACGCCAACACATAACAACAAACCTTGGCGCCAAATTCACCAGTTGCCTTTATTTTAGGTTTTGATCACGTTACCTGTCACGTGACCATCATTTTACAATTAGACCTTACCAGATTTTCATTCAAAGATTCATCCCGTAGAACGAAAGGAAACGAAAGACAATGCCAATCAATCATGGTTTCATATACAGATCTAAAGACGTTGAGGAGAGAGGAAAAACTGTTCGTACTTGTCAATAAGTCCAAATGGTCATAGAAAGTAAAACTCTTGTCACATTTAGTCTATAGCCTTTTGCAAAATATGATACCAGACGTGCCAAGTTTAGCCTACAATCCCCTTTCTATTTTACTAGTTTTTCACCGAGATCAACTACTTGTAAGAAGTTATTTATAAATTTTGGCTATGTTTATCACTTGTAGCCATGACATACTGTTTCATGATCCTTAGTGGTGTTTCCAATGGGCTTCGTAATGATGGGTTTCTTTTGCATCGTAACTTACATACGTCTCATCACAAAATCATGTGGCATTTCCAGAGTTTAAGAAAGTAACCTGATTGGTTGCCTGAAAATAGGCATTGTTAGAATCAACTCAGGCTCGAAATTATCCAGCGTGCCATCCTTGACAACAGCCAATCATAGCTGATTCTAACTATGCCTACGGTCTGAAGATTTCGCATATCAAAAAATGTTACCAGAACCGTTGTTACAAGCATATTGAAACTCAAAAGCGTGATTTCAGCCATCTTGTTGCTCAGATTCGTGATCAATTTGCTGTAAAGAATATTTTATTCCCCAATAATTTGCCGCTCACTTAATAATGCCGTATATCCGCAAACGACGCTTTTGGAAATGTGTGTTATTGAAGCGTCGAAGCGAGGAATCGAGAAGTAATTGAAGCGAATCGAATCTTGAAAGATCTTTTTTGCTAAAAGATTTACTCAATGCTATTCAAAACAGAACGAACAGAAAAAAACACTGCAGCAGTATCAGATTAAATTTTATAGAAGCAGCCAACATTTACCAACGCGACCAAGAAAAAAAAGACGAAAATAGATCACAGTCTAGAAAACTACCGAATTTATTTACTTCCAGGGACAGACTCAGTGGTTGCTCGATGATCAGTAAATTTAATCCTTCGTAAACTTAACTCTACCACATGGATTATATAAACATGTATCCCGACAGAAAAAAGGGACAAAAGAGGTATAGAATTTCGAGTCAGACATGATATTTCTTAACTGTTAAATATTTCAATTTTTCTGGAATTAGAATCTGAACACCCGGGTTGAACAGCAGATTTAAGCCCAGAGGGCGACAAGTGAGGCAATCAATCTTATATCCCTTCGATTCTCACTTTCTTGTCTGTTTAATTTAAATGGGGAAATAGAACGCTTCCTTGTGCAACATGTTTTGCGAGATCTCGGTGACATTCTCGGCGAGTTTATTTTTTGGCTGCCGAAATTTGGGATCTCGGATCTCGCCGAGTTCTAGGTCAAATTTTTGCACGGGTCTGCATAGTATAGGGTAGCCCTGTTTTTACAACTTGTAGTGGTAACTTTAATGATACCTTCAGCCTTATAGCAAGTCAGTTTTGATGGGGTTTAATATTTCTATGAGTGTGTAATCTTTTTAAAAAATTAGTTTTACTACAAAGGAATAGTTTTGATAACCAGTTAATCTGCGTGCAATAGCCAGTTTGTTTTCTAATGACCAGTAAGAAATTAAATGGTATATTTATGGCAAGTACGAAATTTCTAGTAAACATAAAAGACACTTGGAGACTCTTAAATTGCCTTCTCAATGAAAAACACACAGAGGATAGTTATTCGAGATCTAAAAGTAGTAATTCAAAAGATAGTGATTTTTACTCAATTGCAAAATAAGTTTGGTACATCAAATCTTTCTAATAAACTTCCAGTAGATGATGTTAGCTATGAAGTATATTTTAAAGAGAGATACTACATGCTCTGTACGCCCAGAGAAATAGAGATAGAGTAATCACTGTGCTATTCTATAAATAGGGAAAGTTTCGGCTTTGGTAGAATCAGCAAAAATTTCATGAAAAGCAAGTATTTCAAATAGTTTAGTTCCCTTAAGTGAAATATAAACCTTTAACTTCAGACAGGTTTCTTATCAGGAAAATCATTGAAAGTTGCTACATAAAATCTGGTGATAGTCACT
>BOPM01000042.1:280008-292362 GCA_022179025.1 Porites australiensis
CCCCCCCCCCCCCCCCACAAGGTGTTTGTGAATTTTTTTCCTAGAAGATAAAACATCGACACCTGAAGTTTTCTGTAGCTGTTTGTTTATCCTTCGCGCACATTCTGAGCCAAGCTTAATGATGATCAATTACTATGGTTACAAGATATGACGTCATAAGTAGCAGGTGGTCAAGCCATTTTTGAGAGAAAATGGATGTTTTTTCAATTGTTTTCAACAATGAAAGTAAAACTTGTGGATGAAATGATGCAAAGTAATTATTTGTGTGTTATTTTACATGTTAAGCGCAAAACATTATTACTTCTCACTGTTTTTACCTTATCTCTAATTCTTAATAAAATTCAAGATTGCGGCCAAGATGGCGACCATGTTTGGTGACGTCACAGTTTTCCAGGAGCGCCACCACCCATAAAATATACCTCATCTTGTAGAGAAGATAAAAGGCTTTCCACTGAAGGCAAAATGATTTCGAAATATTGCAACATATCAAATCAATCCCCCCTTGTACCATGGTGGGGGTATGACTTTGCGTGTACGTCTGAGGGTTAACATGAAAGGAGGACCATAAGACGTTTGACGAAAGGGGCTGCTGTAAAAACTAACCTCGAGCCTGCGATCAACAAAAAGTTAATAACTGGTCAGCGGAAAACCTTAAATAACATGTGGTCTCGATAAGTCGAAACCTGACCCCGTGTACCGTCATTTGATACTGGTCAGTGGATGCCCCTTACTGACAGCTGCCAATTGACCATAACATAGACGTTTATCATCAAGCTTGACTACAGCTTGCAGGCTGCCACACAAGCTAAATACAATGTCATTACACATTGGTTACCCTGTGGTGCGGATGAACGGGCGGGTAAACGAACGTACGGTCACGTGAAAACCAAAATTTCTTGGATGCACAGATAACCAAATTTTCTTACTCATGGTGTTCCGCTATAAAGTACCAGTGACATGAAGTAAAAGGCGATCTGGGCGTAGGAAGCTTACTGTATCAGGAGCCATGCTCCTGACTCTAGTAAGCACTCAAGGAAAGCAGGAACTGTCCTTAATCCTTTCAAGCTATGGACTCCCAGACGTTTTACGGTTTGATGGATCCATAAAGTCGTATAGCCTTCACTGTGCTGCTAAACTGAAATCGATTGAGGTTGGGAGTCTGTTAAAGTCTCTTTTATTGCCTTTTATACACCTAAAGGTACGGAAAAACAGGCAACAAAAAACGGGCAACTTGTTTTGCAACATTGCTGTAAAACGAGTTGAATAGCGATGTTGGGCGTTTTACCACCCCTGCTCAAACCTGTTAACAACCTGATTTGTTGCAAGACAGGTTTGATGTTGGTGGTAAAACGCGCAACATCGCTATTCAACTCGTTTTGCAGCAAAGTTGCAAAACAGGTTGCACGTTTTTTGTTGCCCGTTTTTCCGAACCTTAAGTCACGCCTTTGCTTTTTCAGATCTTGACGAGTGCACTTCTTCTCCCCCTGTCTGTGACCTCAATGCTGATTGCACCAATACTCGCGGATCTTATCTCTGCACTTGCAAGGCTGGATTTTCTGGTGACGGAAAAACCTGCAGTCGTAAGGAAAAATTTTTATTATCTTTTCTCAGTAAAATTTGGGGAGGGGGAGTGAGGGATTGCGATTTTTGTTTATTTTTCGCAAATTATAAAATTAGTAGCTAAAAACAAAGATTACATTAACAGCTACAATAAATTTTAAATTTGATAGAAAAAATGCTCAATTAAGCGAAAAAAATTCAATTAAAGTAAAAACCGGCTGAGTCGAGAGCATATCGCTTTGCCCAGCGAACAAGAAACCATCAGCAAGAGACAGAAGAGAGACTACAGCGACTACAGACATGTGCAGACAGCTGTACTTCGAGACAGCGACAAAATACCGCAAATGCAATGAGAAAGAACCCGATAAAGAGAAGGAACACCGACTGCAGAGGCTTCTAGAAAATACGGACAATAGGAGATTAGGGGAGACAATGCTTACTGGAAGTTTACAGTCAATTTTTTCGATGCAGCGATTATGGCACGTAGAAGCTGCTTGAAAGAGAAGTCACTAGTGGTGCCTAGCACTGAGGCCAAACAATACTAAAACAATTGAAAGAATGACATGTCATTGTTTCCTGGGGCCAATTAGGAGAGTCCTTAGCCTGTAGTTATCCACTATTACACCCATTTCCACTTAACAAAAACTACACTTGAAGGCGGGTCGAATGGGATGAAAACGGGACCTATGCAACTTTGGCTAACCTTTCTTAATAATAACAACCCCACTTAATCCAATCTCGTTTTAAAGCTAGGGCATACACTGGGTATGAATTGACTCCAACCAAAAGGAGATTGAGTATATCTCAGCTTCCAGTATTAGAGCCAGTTGTGAAATTCGCCCTAACCAGTTACACAATTTACTCTATTTCTCTCCCGCCCTTCCATCCTTAACATTTTAAGGGCCTTCTTTCCCCGAGCCTCGGGAGGTTCTGCGATAGACGTATTTCTTGTTTCATTTTAAGGTTCGTTATTTACAACAAACGGGGGAAAGGGACGTTTTGGCAGCGTACAAACGTTCACAGTTCCAACCACAACTCGCTATCGCATCAGTGCTTGGGGTGCTCGAGGAGGAACCCACTCGCCGGCCTATGGACTTTTTCCAGGAATTTACCGTGGTGGCAGAGGCGCGTTTAAGGAGGGCACGTTTATCCTGAATAAAGGAACTGTGCTGAACATTGTGGTGGGACAAAGAGGAGGAGATTCTGTGGAAGTGAAAGGAGGACAGTCTACTAACTTGACAGCAGCTGAGCTGGGAAAGTCCGTAGAGGACAATGCTGGAACTGGAGGAGGGGGAGGGAGCTTTGTTTATACAACAAGTAACGTGCTTTTGTTAGCTGCTGGAGGGGGAGGGGGTGCATCTAGCGGATATAACGGGACGGATGGACAGTCGGGAACTAACGGCACTAGTAGCGTTGGAAGGTTTTCAAGTCAGGTTCGTAGCGGAGGAACTGGCGGGAATCCTGGTCAGTGTAACAGGGTAGGCGGTAATTGGCATGGGGGAGTAGGTGCGGGATGGTTAGGCCAAGGTTGTAACAGAACTCGGTCCTCACACGGTGAAAGAGGTGGATCGCGTGCTCAGGGCTGGGTAGGTGGACGTGCTGGAGGAATGAATAGTGGCTACAACGGAGGGCCTCCCCCTGGGGCCGTAGGAGGGTTTGGCGGTGGCGGAGGGGGATCGGAAGATAATGGTGCCTCAGGAGGAGGTGGTGGATACTCTGGGGGAGGTAGCGGCACACACTCAAACCAAGCAGGCGGGGGAGGGGGCTCTTACTGTAGTGGCTCGAGCTGTTCTGGTGTCACTGGAGATAATGAAGATGATGACGGGCAAGTACATATCGTTGAGGTTCCCGTTACCAAGAGTGCTGATTAATCATTTTATTATTCATTCAGTTATTTCTCTGTTTCTGAAAAGTATAATCCTCAGTTATAATTAATTCCTTACAACCAGCTGACGTTGGCCAAATCTGAAAGACTCCTGCCGATATCAAGATACAATTGACGCCAATAGACCATAGGCGGAATAAAACAAAAGTAATTACTTTGAGGTTCATGGACGAATAATATATTTCTATTGTTTCCTTTCCCCATGCATCGGGTACGGTGCCAAGTATGAATTTTAATTTATAATGTATCGAAATTGGTCTATTGTATTGATAATCTAGGGGAAAAGGGACAGCAGGTAGAGAGCTTTGGAAGATTTCACTTGCTTTTCGTAGACGAAATGGCTAAAATATTGCCTAAAAACATAGCAATAATAGCAAAAATACCACTTGGGGGATGACACCTGCTGTTTGAAGAATACAGTCAAACCACGCTTTACGGACACGTTTTAATACAGACACTTTCTATGGCCCCCTCCATATATTCCTTCAAAGAAAGTCTGTTCTTATAATCTCCGTTAAAAACATTGTGCCCGTCCTAAAATTAATACTGAGAGTTTCATATTTGCGTTTCATAGTCTAGATTTATTTAATATTTAAACACAACCTTAGTACAGGATTGTTAGGATTCTATGATAAGTTTATTTATTTTATTATGTTTTACGGTGTATATTCATAAACAGTTGTAGCATAGGATATGTATGCTATCTTGTGTGAAATGGTAATAATAATAATAATAATTATTATTATTATCATTATTATTATTATTATTATTATTATTAAAACGGTGTTTGACTGTATTCGCTAGACTAAACATTCCTTTATATCCTGAAACTGCCGAGGAACTGGCAAATGTTATGAAGACGGGAACTTAAGAGGCCCTGCCAGGGTAAATTCCGACAAGCGACACTGAAAAAAAAAATTAGCGACAGAGCGTAAAATGAAATCGCGACAAGAGACAACCTCCATCGGCCAAATTGGGACAGTGACGGCAAAGCTGAGAATACACGATAAAGAACGGAGGTTTGGCTAATTTATCACCAGTCTGAATGCCAAGAAAAAGTAATTTTCGTCAATTTTCCTTGCGCTTCAGAGAACACCTCTTGCCAGTGATCTTCGGTGTATTGTCCAGTCCTAAACTGCTTGAAACTACTGTATCCACGTAAATTTTATCCTTGTTGGTCCGTTTGGCATTCATCTTTTATCACATGCTCACATTTGTTCGTTTATATATTGAGGTATATTTTACGTGCGCTGGTGGCTTGTCTTCTTTACTGAAAGAGGATTTTAATGGAGGTTCTGTTCCACATATTTTATCGTAATTTTGGCCGGGCTGAAGAAAATCGTTCGTTATACCGAGGATTTCGTTATATAGCGGTTGATTAAATCGAGGTTCCACTGTATCATTCTCAGCCTCATCCAATAACTACTGAATTCTCACCGGTTTTACATCGAATGGAAGGGCGTTAGGGGGAGAAGGAAGCTTTAAA
The DNA here is from genome assembly GCA_022179025.1 of Porites australiensis. Taxonomy (NCBI): domain Eukaryota; kingdom Metazoa; phylum Cnidaria; class Anthozoa; order Scleractinia; family Poritidae; genus Porites; species Porites australiensis. Next base: position 284,940 of record BOPM01000042.1, read on the forward strand.
GACTCGCACTAACTAAATTTTGAAAGAAGTATAACTTCATAACTGTTTTATGATGTAACCCGGTTGACAAAATTACTGAAAATTAACTAGGGCCACAGTTGACGTGGCGTGCTAACATCATAGACTGGCGTTATTTTGCAGCTAGATGATTCATGTAAGATTTCTTAGTCACATTTGTATCTGGCTTAACTTTAATGTTAAAGTAGAAAAATAATAAATCAAAGTATAACACCTGTTATTATTCATTCAAAATATTTCCCCAATTCTGATTGGCTAAAAGCACGCGCATAATTCACCATAACCAATTACTGATGACCAAATTTGGAATAATTTTGTGTTTAACGAGGAAATGACGTCAAAAATGCAGCCTTCTACAGGTTAATGCACCGTTAATCGAGAAGACCTGGAGACGAGGTTGAGTTGTTTTGGTTGTGAAAACAAAAACGGCGGACATCTCACTCGTTTCAAGAGTAAGAACTAGGCGAAAAAATAGCTAAAAACATGGCAAGAACAGCAAGAAGACAACTCGAAGGGCGACATCTGCTATTTGGAGAATATTTGCGGAGCTGAACAACGTGCACTATCGAAGATGAACTTAACATCGATGGATCGATGGAGGTAAGCATGTTTAGCCACGTTTTTAAACTAGGAATTATTTTGAATGAATAATAAAACAATTATTGAATTCGGCTTTCGTATCATATGAAGAATTATGGAGATCTAGGAGGGTGGCCTAGGCCTACGGCTTCGACGGATAACAGCCCCCTCGATCTCCACAATTCTTCATAAGATCCTCAGCCTCATTCATTAATTTTTAATTATCAGCAGCTCATTGATGTTAAGTTACCTTAGATGCACAAGTATTCTGAGCTTGTAATGTCCATATTGCTCCCTTATTTTATAGTGACTAGCCAACCTAAGCTTCTTGTAAAAAGATAATTTTAGCAAAGCAAAGTGAACAACGTGAAGATACTATTAAACGCAAATGAGTTTGCCTTGGCCAGTCACAGAAAACTTGCGTTATCTTTATCTCGCCCTAAGCTGAGGGAGTTTTCAAGTCGCTATAAAACGAGGTGTAGCAACTTTGATTAACAAAAGTTGTAAGTTAAGTCTGTGAATATTGAATTATATGTCGAATAAAGAAGTTAACTAATGAACAGGTGTTGTTTTTGTTCAAGCAAATCAGTTAGTCTCCCGAGGAAAAGTTCCTTCGACATGACACCAGTTTTGAAATCTTTAAACCGATTGGCTGTTAATTACCAACAATACTTTTGCGGTACAGTTTTCTGCTTTTATTGAAGAGCTGTGTTGCAGGGAGTCCGGTATTTCTTTAACCCTCGGACTTACAAGGGGGTGGAGTGGAGTGGGGTGGATGTCAAATTTTGATAATTTTTTTTTACATTAAAGAATACTGGCCTATCGAGTTGACGGCCCTTAGGATCGAGAATGCGCAAAGAAGAAGTCTTACACTACCTTTGGGAGGGTATCCAAGGCAAGATGTTACAGATGGACAATTGCTTGCTGAGTAGAATTTTCCGCGACCGCAAATTGATTGCGATCGAGATGAAAAATATTTATGATGTGCGGGATAAATCATTATAGTCCTCAGTAGTGTATTTCCCTCCATGATCTCCGCAACCTGATCACCGAAGAGAAATAGGTCTGATATGATAGTTTTCGATCATCTTGAGGGATTTCTGTTGAGGGTGGACACACAACAGCTCTTTTAAAATGAGGAGACCGAAACAACAACATCGCGTAGAAAACTAATAGATGTGGGCGACAGTAGGAACCATATCAAATACAAATTAACTGTTTTGGTAGGATGCTGCGATCCCTGTGGTTTCTTGGTAATGCTGTTGGTGCAATCACCAAACGACGTAATACATAAGATTGAAAAGACCATGACAAAATTCACACCACAACACAAAAACGAACCACCTACCCCTCCTCTAAGCTAACATTAACACTTATTTCTCACTTAGGGCAAAATGTTGGCTTAGGGGAGGGATAGGTGGGTAGTTTCTTAGAAACCTAAATTGATCCCAATGTTTTCCGCAACCCAGGGCGAGAAACGCCCGGGATACAGTCGGGGTCAGGTCTTTTTCTGATCTTGGTTTTACGCAATGCAGTGTGCACTTCCCGTTCACGCACAAAGCCCTTCAGATGGAATCTCAGACGCGTGAACTGCGATATAATTCGGACACATCTGTTTGAGCTAATTAAGGGGAACAAAATCTGATTTTTCTCCCAATGTATTACAAGGGAATCAAGTTTTCGGAATTCGGGAAAACTTTTGTTTGTGAAGTCTAGAATTCTGGGCTTTGGAATCGGAAATACAGTTTAAGGAATACTGAATCCCACTAACTATTGGAATCCAGAATCCAAGTTCCACTAACTGGAATCCAGTACCTGGAAACCAGAATCCACGGCACGGAGTCTAGGTTTCAAGACTGTCTCACATTTCCGTTACATGGGTTAAGATGTTAGACCAATGAGAAAAATCATTGATGCTGCCTCGCAACTGGACAACGGAAGTGATATTATTACTGCCATCTATCTGTTTATATAATACCTATCCAATTTAACTTCCAAAAATTCAACTTTATTGCAGGTAAGCCACATGCTCGTTAACTGAAATGTTGCTAATTGTGATTTTTGCTAGCCCCTTATTAGGAAATGCTTAGAGGAGAATTGAAACCCAAGGACTATATATAGCAGTGAAGTCTTAGCAAGAATTGGAGAGTTTCCAGAAGTGAACAAGCTAAGACCAGCTAAGACCGTTCAGTGGAAATTGATAGCTCATTTAAATTAGAAGTTTTCAAACGTACATAGTGTTACAGTATACAGAATTTATAGCACACGATTGTGATCGATAGTAGTTTGTGTGACTGAATAGCTTACACAAGTCTGTAGGGTTTTATCTGTACAAGTCTATAAGGATTATATCACCTTGGCCATTTATGAACCATAGTAGAGTCATAGTGAGTTGATAGATCATGTTAGCAATATGTATTAGAACTCATGACAGGCGTCTATAAAGAAGGTTTCTTCATCTAAATGTAGACAATCCAAAACTCGAAAGAAACGGGTCACTATCAACGCCTCGCGTTACGGAAAAAATGACAGATTTTGAAGCGACGGATGGCGTGGGACTCTCCAAAGATGGGACAAGCATAAAAAATTCTGAAAATTCAAAATTTTTTTGGCAATACTTCAGCTTTTAATAATGTATCAAGAAAGCCAACTGGGCAATTATTCACTTGCCAGAGAAAAACTATGCCAGGGCACACATTGAAACTAATTACTCGAATTGAGAATGGATTTTTTTAGCCTGAAAATTACGTTAGACAAAAGAATTGATGTGCATAATCTCACCCTCATTTTTCTTTAGATGGATGCTTAGATCGACTAGTTTCGCTGCTTTGAAATTTAATTTTAATTTCAAAGCCTCTTTTTCGGCAATGAAAAGATCTGAAAATGTAGGGACATCATGTCCACCAGGAACCGTGCATGAAATCTCTAGGAAAATCTAAATTTCACAAGATATTGTGGGCGTCCACTTTCGATTTTCAATCTAGTTATTGTTCGATAGAAACAAAAAAGTAACTAAGTCAGCATATTAGAAAAAATGAATATAATTATACTATAAATACATAATTGGAGCACCAGTACAAGCCAGTGAGGGACTTCTATAATGTAAGAAGCGATTTACTTTTCCAAGGCAGCCTAAAGGTTCGTTAATGTACAAAAGCTACTTTGGCACGACTTTCGCTATTTCAGATATCATTATTTTACCATATGTGAATGGTTATATAAAAACAATTGTGGTTACTCTAGGAAATTTAATTTATACCTGCACGCGGTGACTCTTTTCTTCGAAAAACCGGCTCAGTAAATGATCTTCGCCCACTTTTGAAATTTTTTTATTAGGACCGAATTCTAAGCGGGTCGGTTATTTAGACGAAGTCTAAATTTAGGCGCAGTTAAAGAAATCCTGGGACCTCCAGGTCTCTTTCTTGGTGGGTTAATTTCAGAAAACAAGTGCTTTTCCATTGCAGTGTACGCTATGTGCTTGATTGAAATTGTTAACGATAAAAGGTGTTTAGCTAAAAGCGCTGGGAAACTGAAAATAGCTTAGAACTCGGTTTTGTTAAACACGGGCCAAATAACTCCGTTTAAATCTGAAATGGCCCTCTCGGAGTTTTTTCATGCTTATTTTCTCAGTTTCAAATGATGTGCAACTGTAAAAGCCAATACATGTAAAATTAAAAACTAGCTTTTAGATGAAGTTAGTTTTAGGATAAGAATAAAAAAAAGTGAAAAAATGAATCAGTTTCAGTCTACAAATGATATCAAGTTAATTTTAATGACAAATTTAGAGGGATCTGAATATTGTAACGTGTGAGTTGCTAGTGAATGTCACACATTGTTTGCGATGGAGTGCATAAGTGTAAGGAGATAAAATGAAATAAAATCAATTTGACGTTTCTCATCAAGGGTTTCCCATTAAGATAAAGTGTTTCTAGGCAATTGTTCATTAAAGTTCTTATTAGCGGCCAACACTGTCAGAGATGAACTTAAAATAGTTACATCTCATAAGTTACGTTCAATAAATAAATTAGTGACGCTTACTTGCATAATACACGAAGATGTATTGCGTAAAGAAGTGGAATTCAAACAGAGTTTTCAATTGTTATTTTTTCTATTCATCCGGGCCCTTGAAGTTAAATTATAGCGCCTATGCGCTATTTTTTCATAACGTGTAGAAACAAAATTGGCAAAGGTTGTATCAACGGACGACAAGGCTGAAGGTATTTGGTAAGAGCGCTTGCCTCTATGTTAAAAGCTTTTGCAGCCTAGTTAGCAGGTATTAATTCAATCATCTCGGTTGGTTGAAAAAAAAAATAGACGTACGGATACGCAATCAAACTTCTGTTGTTACTTAAGTAATAGCTCTATTTCGCACTCCAGAAATCAAACCTCTTAATTTTTTAAATTAGAAGTTTTCAAACGTACATAGTGGTACAGTATACAGAATTTATAGCACACGATTGTGATCGATAGTAGTTTGTGTGACTGAATAGCCTACACAAGTCTGTAGGGTTTTATCTGTACAAGTCTATAAGGATTATATCACCTTGGCCATTTATGAACCATAGTAGAGCCATAGTGAGTTGATAGATTATGTTAGCAATATGTATTAGAACTCATGACAGGCGTCTATAAAGAAGGTTTCTTCATCTAAATGTAGACAATCCAAAACTCGAAAAAAAACGGGTCACTATCAACGCCTCGCGTTACGGAAAAAATGACAGATTTTGAAGCAACGGATGGCGTAGGACTCTCCAAAGATGGGAAAAGCCGTAAAAATTCTGAAAATTCAAAATTTTTTTGGCAATACTTCAGCTTTTAATAATGTATCAAGAAAGCCAACTGGGCAATTATTCACTTGCCAGAGAAAAACTATGCCAGGGCACACATTGAAACTAATTACCCGAATTGAGAATGGATTTTTTTAGCCTGAAAATTACGTTAGACAAAAGAATTGATGTGCATAATCTCACCCTCATTTTTCTTTAGATCGATGCTTAGATCGACTAGTTTCGTTGCTTTGAAATTTAATTTTAATTTCAAAGCCTCTTTTTCGGCAATGAAAAGATCTGAAAAAGTAGGGACATTATGTCCACCAGGAACCGTGCATGAAATCTCTAGGAAAATCTAAATTTCACAAGATATTGTGGGCGTCCACTTTCGATTTTCAATCTAGTTATTGTTCGATTGAAACAAAAAAGTAACTAAGTCGGCATATTAGAAAAAATAAATATAATTATACTATAAATACATAATTGGAGCACCAGTACAAGCCAGTGAGGGACTTCTATAATGTAAGAAGCGATTTACTTTTCCAAGGCAGCCTAAAGGTTCGTTAATGTACAAAAGCTACTTTCGCTTGACTTTCGCTATTTCAGATATCATTATTTTACTATATGTGGATGGTTATATAAAAACAATTGTAGTTACTATAGGAAATTTAATTTATGCCCCCATGCGGTGACTCTTTTCTTCGAAAAAACCGCAGGCTCAGCAAGTGATCTTCGCCCACTTTTGAAATTTTCTTATTAGGACCGAATTCTAAGCGGGTCGGTTATTTAGACGAAGTCTAACTTTAGCCGCAGTTAAAGAAATCCTTGGACCTCCGGATATCTTTCTTAGTGGGTTAATTTCAGAAAACCCATTGCAGTGTACGCTATATGCTAGATTGAAATTGTTAACGATAAAAGGCGATTGACTAAAAGCGCTGGGAAACTGAAAATGGCTTAGAACTCGGTTTTGTTAAACACGGGCCAAATACTCCGTTTAAATCTGAAATGGCCCTTTAAGAGTTTTTTCATGCTTATTTTCTCAGTTTCAAACGATGTGCACCTGTAAAAGCCAATACATGTAAAATTAAAAACTAGCTTTAATTTAGATTAAGTTAGTTTTAGGATAAAAAATAATAATAATAATAATAATTGAAAAAATGAATCAGTTTCAGTCTACAAAGGATATCAAGTTAATTTTAATGACAGATTTAGAGGGATCTGAATATTGTAACGTGTGGGTTGCTCGTGAATGTCGCACATTGTTGCATGGCGATGGAATGCATAAATGTATGGAGATAAAATAAAATAAAATCAATTTGACGTTTCTCATCAAGGGTTTCCCATTAAGATAAAGTGTTTGTAGGCAATTGTTCATTAAAGTTTTTATTAGCGGCCAACACTATCGTTAGAGATGAACTTAAAATAGTTACATCTCATAAGTTACGTTCAATAAGTAAATTAGTGACGCTTATTTGCATAATACATGAAGATGTGTTGCGTAAAGAAGTGGAATTCAAACAGAGTTTTCAATTGTTATTTTTTCTATTCATCCGGGCCCTTGATGTTAAATTATAGCGCCTTATGCGCTACAGTCTTCATAACTCGTTGCAACAAAATTGGCAAAGGTTGTATCAACCGACAAGGCTCAATATATTTGGTAAGAGCGCTTGCCTCTATGTTGAAAGTATTTGCAGCCTAGTTAGCAGGTTTTAATTCAGTCATCTCGTTTGGTTGAAAAAAAAAAAATTAGACGTACGGATACGCAATCAAACTTCTGTTGTTACTTAAGTAATAGTTTTATTTCGCACTCCAGAAATCAAACCTCTTAATGAATGAAAGTATATTGTCTATGCCTACTCGTTAGGTGATGTATTTTTAAGAGAATGGAAAAGAAACAGCTCTTTCGCATAGCAGTTATCTTTGCGTTGGGTAAAGTGCTCTATGGAGTAGTGAGTGATCACGATCAGCAATGTACTGGTGGACTATCTAAGGAATCTATCTTCGGCTGGATGTTGCAGGGACACATCTATAAGACAATGCTGGCAGATCTTCCACAC
>BOPM01000042.1:294539-312082 GCA_022179025.1 Porites australiensis
ACTGAGCTAGCCGAATAGGTCTATGCCAAAAATAACGTTGGTTAGATCTTTTTTGGGCGTCGCAGGAAAATCAAGCTGCACCGAAAATGATTACGTACTTGTACAAAGTTGTATGTTTTTTTTCCTACAAGGAAACTTTCATTCCGTATTCGGAGATTTTTTATTTTGCTGCCCTAAACAAGTTAGTTTATTTAATGGAATGACAGTATTGTAACAGAAAATATACTTTCCATGTCCGGTTGATAAAATGGTGAACACATCCTTTCGACTTAACGCAGCGAACAAAACTTTCTTTTGTTGTTCAGTGAGACTCAGGAAAGCGCTCATTAAGTACCGAGGTCAAAATTTCTTCGAATATTCTTTCAGGAACAACATCCATGTCAAAATCTCGAAATATGGCGTGCCTTTACGTGCCTTGGTCCCGTGCAAATGTTATTGCGAGTGCAGCATACAAACAATTTTCTTCCCTAGTAGAGAGAGGCAAAATGAGGTGTGAAAATCCTCAGCGTCCTCTCGGTAGTTAGAATTAAACGAGCCAATCAAATTGTTTTGCGTGTTTGAAAAACTATCAACCAATCAACGCCCGAGGGTCAGATCCTGACCCTGTTGTCTGCATGAAAGTGAGATTCGAGGCCAAGGTAACCGGAGGTTTTTCTCTCTCTCCTCGTCGCTTTCGCGACACGTTGTCGCGGCTTCCTCTTGATCTCTTTCGCGAAGAAAAATCAAGAAAAACCTCTGGGACCAGGGTACCACTAGTCATTATCTGTACTTAATTCAATTTGTGAATGATTCTTAATTACTTTCCCTGTCTTTCTCTCTCCTTCTTAGAATGTTTAAATTATCGACGTATTACCAATGCTGACAGAAAAGTCACGTACGGAAAAGTTTCAGTGCAATGTGACAAAACAATAGACACCGCATGGTACAGGTTCGAAGGCGCGGCAGGGACAAAGATGCCGACGTCATGCCCGCCTTTATATAAGTGTAACACAAACGCTCCCGGCTGGCTGAAGGGCGGACACCCTAGCGTGACAGATGGTCAGGTTACTAGAAAGGCGTGTTTTCACTGGTCAAACTGTTGTTCTCTCTCTACCAACATCAAAGTAAGGAACTGTGGTTCCTATTATGTCTACTACCTCAAGAGTACTGGAAGTTGTTGGTATCGCTACTGTAGTACCGACTAAAATATTAATATGTAGTCAGAGTATTGAGTAGGTTAACTCTACTTAATATATGTCACCCTTTTGTTAACAACGTCAGTTATTGTGTATCTATTTCTTTTATCCTTCTTTATTTTAACTAAGAATAGACACTAGCTATAGGGGATTGTTAGCTTAAGCTTAATTTACCTTAACGTGGCATGGTGTAGCTGCCGTATAACGAGACGGAAGACAATTCAAGATTTTTAAAAAAAGCAATGAAATAATGTAAAGAAAAACTGTTTTCACTTTGTCCAGTTAAACATTATATGGCTTTAGACTCTTTCCTTGTAAAATTATGTATATGTGATTTCCATGTTAAATGTTCATCCAAAACTACACCAAGAAAAGTAGCTTGCTAAACACGGTCAATCACGAATAATTACTAATATTAAAAGCTATATCAAGTGTTTGCCGGTTGTGTCTTGGTCTGAATATGATAAAATCAGATTTCTTAACATTAGTAGGTAGCTTATTTGTATAAAACCAACATGTTATCTTTTTCAATTCTGAATTTACAACTTCCATAAGATAGGAAGCGAATAGAAGATATTAGTGTCATCAGCAAAAGTGCTATCAGCTTTAACTCCTATGACACATTACATGCACTCTAGATCATTAGAACAGGGGACCAAAGATAGAACCCTGAGGGACTCCGCAAGTAACACCTAATGATTAAAAGTTATAACCATTAGATTGCACAATTAAAAAATTATTTTCGACAAGAAAGGTAACTTTTAAACCACTGTAAAACAACACTACGTATTCCATAACGTTCTAACTTGTTCAGCAAAATTTCACGATTTACTATATCAAAGGCCTTAGATAAGAAGGCGACTTTAGGCCTATTCATTGACCTAGCATCAAGTGCATTTGAGATCTTGTCATACAATTGACGAAAAGCATGTGCAGTAGAACAATTTTCTCTGAATCCATACTGATTCAGGAAAAGAATATCATATTTATTCAAGAAAATAATAAGGCGATTATAGACGATTCTTTTATAGGAACTCAGAAAATACCGGTAAAACTGATACAGGTCTGTAATTTGTGAACAAAGAGTTACCACCAGATTTAAACAACGGAATAACTCCTGCAATTTTCATTTCTTCGCCCAAGAGAGACACAATATAACATTGGAACATTCACTACAAATGTCTATGAAAGAAAACGTACTGGCAATACCACGGTACGCGCCGTATGTTTCACACAAACTTAGTTGTTCATACGGTAGCTAAACCAGTGAAACCTCACGCGATCTCGTGCGGTCTTCCACTTGAAAGTTTCGATTCAGGGCTGTATAATATTGAGAAGAATACGAACAAATATAAGCCTCTAGGGGCTAATATTGAAACCGCGTGTTAAATAAGGTCCTTTCACGTATGGAAAGAACGAGATAAATCGAAAGCGTGATTTTGGGATTTTTTTTACATCATCACTTAGAAGTAGTTTCAGTGTGCAAAGGAAATAGTGTCCGAAAGCCTGGAATTGGTGGATTTTGGTATCGGGCTAGTGAATTCTGTTTTTAACTTGTCCGACGGGCAACTGAATTTTTTTTGAAGGAATTCAATTTACATTAAGAAATGTGTAATCAATACTGCTTAATTTTCCGAGTCAAGTCAAAGGTTGGATTGTTGACTTCTTGATGGACCGGAAACAAAGAGTTAAACTTGCTCAGGATTGTCACTCTGAATGGCGCTCTGTGCCCTCCGGTGTCCCCCAGGGAACAAAACTAGGCCCCTGGTTATTTCTTGTCATGATTAATGACTTGGACACACCAGTTGACATGTGGAAATACGTGGATGATACATCTTGTTCCGAAATAGTTACAAAGGGTAGTGAGAGCAAACTCCAAGAAGCTCTGGATGATCTTTCGAGACAAGCGAGTCTCGATGGGTTTCAACTGAATGAGGCCAAGTGCAAAGAAATTCGAATTGGATTCTCCAACAGCAACCACGATTTTGAACCCCTAGTCCTAAATGGCAAACCCCTTGAATTAGTCACCAGTGCCAAATTGCTAGGCGTGACCATTAGCCACGATTTAAAGTGGAACATGCACTCCTCTGAACTAATTAGGAAATGTTCCTCTCGTCTCAATTTTTTACGTCAACTCAAGAGATCCGGAGTGGCACCAAGTGAACTGGTGCAATTCTATGTGACATGTATTAGGCCCGTCCTGGAATACGCAAGTCCTGTATTCCATCGTTCTCTACCAAACTACATCAGTGAAGATTTGGAACGGATCCAAAGAAGGGCTTTCAGAATCATCTATCCTGACCTGTCATATAGTATAGCACTAGAAACAGTTGGCCTACCGAAACTTCATGAGAGGAGAGAAAAGATTTCAATCGATCTGTTTGACGAGATCGTCTGTAACCCCACCCACAGTCTCCATAGCCTCCTCCCCCAAAAGGAAGAGTTGTAAATATGCACTGAGACGCAAAAGTGATTTCACTCTCCCCCTATGTAAAACGGAGCGTTTGAAGAAGCCATGTCTATAAGATGTAGATAATTTTCTTATTTTCTCTTTGTTATCATCAGTATTTGTAAATATCCCGTAATTCAGCCTATGGCTGCAATGGTGTTTATAATAAAGTATCTATCTATCTATCTTTCTATCTATCTATCTGCTTATCAAAAGGTTTCAAGGGCTAGTTGAACTGAAAATTGGGCTAGTACATCTTAGCTACAGGTAATGCCCGATACTGCCCGAATGGCAAGCTGTAAAACCGACTCTCTTTGCACCCTGAGTTTTACCGGAGACTGATATGTTTATAAGACCTAATGAAGTGGAACTTCTTCAACAAAGCGCTCTGTGGGCTCTTCGATTCGATAAGCAGTAAGTACATGCCGTACAGCGGCTGTTGTTTCGTTACCGTCCATTCTGATAGACTGCGAAACCAGATGCTAAGTGACATCCCCAGAAACGTCTAGCTCTGCATTTGCAGGTTTATATACCTTCCTCTTTCACTCCCCGCCACTCCCCTTCCCCCTCACCCCCATACCCCAGGGAGAGCTTGCTAGCAGGCTACCGCGCTGCTCGAAGGTTTGATGCGAATGATTGCAACGCCACTCAATTTGTTTTATTTGCAGGAGAATGAAAAATCATTTCTATATCGAAGGCTAAGCACTTAACGTCGTTTTGATACAGAGGCCCGGGGGAACTCGGAAATGGCTTATTCGAGGATGGCTCCAGATACTGAACATCGAGCTAAACCAGATGAGTCATCGATATGACAGCGGAGTCTTGAAAGAAAAAAAGCTTATTTACTAGGAAATTTAGAAGAAGGAAAGCCAGTTTAGCAGCAAAACAAGTCAGAGAATGGACCTGCGATTATGTTTTGTATCGATGTATGGTGATTAGGGTTAAGGACTAAAATATAGAATGGTTAGCTTTTATTTACTCTTTTGGAATCTCCATAGAAATACTATAAAATTACGGCTGTTGGTTGGCTGTTGGTGCTCTTTTAATGTAATGGTTAAGTAAGATATAAATACAGGAAAACGGGTTCAAGGCTCCCTCTCGATCTCTCTCTTTTACTTTGGTAGTCTTTCTTCGTTTTTCTTTAAAACTTAGAAATATATATTAAATGGTTTAGGTCGATGTTATCTGTAGTTCCTTACTCAAGTCGATAATTCGCCACATGATACCTTGAGGGATGTGTCCAAACTACCCTCCTCGTTTGTGTTTCCATAGAGTGAATGGGATTCAAAATACATTTGACTGTCCAATCAAATGGTTCAGTATTAAATTAAATGTACAGTCTGAATGGCCTTTGTCTCGATTTATTCATCTATCTCATTTTTTTGTTTAAAGCAGTGCAAACAATCTCACGGACATTATAGTGAAAAAAATCTGTTGAAGGAACTCTTGGTGAGGGACGTGATTTGTGGAAACTGAGTCGGGTAAGCGTACGGGACACTTCTGCGCATGATTTTAGAAGACATTACTGACAAGATACACTGATATAGCTCCATAGGTGTAATCAAATGCACATATAATTGCAGCTTTGGCGGCAACAAACGGCTTTTGCTTGATTTGAGGGAAATTAGTCAGATCATTTACAACTTACAGAGAGGCAGTTGTGGAATAATAAGTATAACCTTTTCTGAAGCTTTGAACGGAAATTCGTCGGTGTTGAAATCACTGTTCTCTAATGAATCAAACAACTACATGGCTGAGTTAAAGCCGCGTCCAACTGTAAAGGCGGAAAACATAGCGTACCGTCAGTGGAGCGGTTTGTTGTGGTCTACTGGGTTTTATGTTTATTGTCACCATTATCAGTTTTTTTCAACGGTTTCACCACTGTTTTTTTACCATGCAACTTTTTGAGCTGTCGTTTTGTTTTGATTTAAGTCACTTAACATTTTGGAGGTTTTCTTCATAGTTTTATGAAATAACGTAGGTTATCGGTGTTTGTTCTGTTATTTGAGGCCCCCGAGGGAGCATTGTTAACTGTCATACCGTGACCACGCATATAGCAAAAGAACCACCAGAACAAAAGATACTTTCTTATATGACTTGAGGAGGGAAATGGAAGCAATATCTTAAGTATTTTTTCAGGTGATTATGAATTTTTTTGTGTAGATTTAAAAAACTGCAAAATTTAATAGCCTCTCAGTATATAAACACTTACTATTACGCATTTTCAGGAAAATCGAAGTTTCTGAAAACTTTGTTACGACTAAAACGTTATATAGCTTCATCAGACAACGATCAAACTTGAGTTCTACAGTTCCTGCACCGTGCGGGTAACCTACGTCTAGGAAGTAGTAGCGAACACGTGGTTGCATAGCATTGTGTGGAGTTGTCTCGATAGTTAAAACGTTTCTGATCACCTCTAAGCGTATGTTTTTCGGTTTCTTTCAGCAGGCATTTCAAATTACCACAACTGCTTAAGGGATTCAAAAACCGAAAGACAACCTTAATAGAATCCCAAAGAGTGCCAATCTTTTACTTACTACGAACACTTTCATGATTTTTCCCTTTCGTATCCGTGCTTCAGTGAGATTTAATGAGCCATTTGCCAAAGGTTGAGTAGAGAGTTAATCTCAGATGTTAGACTTAAGTACAATGAATACGAGCCTTTTGAGATTGAAATGTGTGAGTGGCAATCGAATTTGAGGAAGGGAATTAGACCAAAGGACGAGCCTTGTCAAAATGCAACTGAGGCAGCTAAACCCAACTAGGGTTGGAGGAAATTGAACTGAAGGTAAAAAGGGCGTAATGATTATGCATATTATACAAATAAAGTTTAGAGAGAGCAACCATCTGCCACTGTTTGTGAAGCAGTCTTCCGGACTATTCGTACTTAAAGGCAAAGAAACTGTAAAAATTTATTTTCAAAAGAGTTAGCGGGAAAACTTTAAGTAATGAAAGTATAATTTATCCAGTCAAAAAGATTATTTCAAAGAGAAATTTAATCAAGAATTCTTGCTTCAATATTTATAAGTTCTATGATTATTTTTGGACTACTGTGTAACCATAAAACTGTTCATGAAAAGACGACTCAAGGTGAGTTCGAAGCTGCTTCTATATAAAGGATTACCACAGATCAGTGTTAACATAACCCGGTTGAAATAGCTATTGCAATGAAGAATGGGTAAGGATTATTCATCTTCTTCGTTTTAATTAAGAAAGAGGTAGTCACAAAATAAGCCGTATGCCTTAATATTTAATGACCATGTTGTTAAGAAGTAAGCAGGTACCACTAGGTTGTTGATGTAAGCCTTCAAACGCATAAGGCCAAAAGGGTTCACATACCTTGTGATGAACTTACGTTATAGAAGAGAAATGAATTATTTTAATCTTCAGAACATAATCATGGGAATATATTTTCTGATAGGTATGAATCATTAGAAGAGGACCTGAACCTAAAGCTGACAATGTTAAATAACTCTTCATCGGGCAGAAAGGTAAAAGAAATCTTAGTACTTCAAAGGAATATATTTCACAAAATTTGTTTGTTGATCAATAACTTCGAAACTCACTACACGACGTGTCGCAGTCGAGCGAGTGCACTGGGTCATTTTAGTACAGTCAATCCTTGTCTTCGTGACAGGATTCTGGATTCTAGATTCTGTCACTGCGACAAGTGATAAAATTTACTTGATTTACGGCGACAAAATCCTGTCGCAGAGACAAAGAAAAAAAACCACTAAAATTATCCTATACGCACAAAGCGATTGTTCGCTGCAACGTGTCACAGACTAGTAACTGCAACTTGTCTCACGAACGGTACACAAAAAGTTGAAGTGATTCAGTGTCGCAGCGATGTAGCGACATGTCGTCCACTGTGTTCTGACCTTTTTGGGCTCTCCTAGCGAGGATTTCGTCGAGGCCATAAGATTTTCTTCAATACCGACTCCTCTTAAACAAGTCTACGATTGAATAATCGAACTGAAACGTTTTTGCTGGATTATTTATCCTCACTCTTCGCGTTTGTGCTTGTTCTGAGTATAAAACCTGTGTACAACGGTCACCCATGGGAAACGACAAGGTGACCATTATATACAGGGTGACCGCTATATACAGGTCAACTTTTCAGAAAAATATAAGACAACCGAAAATTTTGGGAAGTTGTATGGTGACTGTGATATACAGGGTAGCCGCTCATAAAAGGCCGTTTATACAGTTTTGACTCGTGCTTTAAGGTTCTAAGACCGTGACTTTCCACAGTACAACCGTAAATTGCTTCTATATATATTGTCGGTTGCTTTAATGACTCCAAAATCATCTTTTGGGGGAGCTTTTGGTTTGTACAACCTTGGGCTAACTTACTACGTGTTTTTTTATTGCCACAAAATGGCTCCATTTCAAATTTATGCCGAAGTAAAGGCTCTGAACCGATTCAACCTTCTATTTAGCCAATTAAATTCACTGCTCGATTTCAGTAACCAATGAAAATTCGAGAAAAGTTTATTCGGAAAAAAATATTCTGCTATTTTAAATAAAAGTCATAAATTTTGAGTTTTCCCTTGCACTTTTCTCTTTTGTTGTATCCGAGATGGCATTTGACTTTTTAAGGAGTTTTGTTATTTTACTGAAAACAAATGGATGCTTTTGTTTGACCTCTTATGGATCCGTCATAATTTATAGGGTTGGAGTGGGGTTGAAGGCTGAGAGAATTTGGAGAGGTCCCAGTCGTTCTGTCTCGTAGCAATGAGGGGAAACTATGCGTAACTCGGTAAAACGGGGTCCCGCATATTACAGAATTTAGTAAGGAAAAAATATTGAAATTAACCCTACCCTTTAGTTCGTCTTGAAAGTGTAAGTTGCATTTCCATCTGATCAAATGTTGAAATACATTGTACCTCATATGTGCCTCAAAACTTACGACTCCTGAACGCTTAGCCGTTGCGGTTTTGAACTTGAAAGACCAGTACAATGCCCGAGTACTACGCAGTAATTGTTCCATCAATCTCTCAGAAATGACGCACAGACGAGCTCATTTGCGATCCAATTTGATCGTCGTTTGAACACATATACATAATCTTATCCTTTTCACAAGAATGAGCTAAGGTCTGAAGGAATTAATAACTGCTTCGCTTTTGCGAAAGGTTAGCGCGTAATTTTCGGTAGCTTTCGCCGTCTCCATGTGTGACATGAAAGGAAACGGAGAAGGAAAGCCACGAAGCATAATTTCTTCGCCGTAAAAGCAGCCATTTTGTATTAAACGCCTTTGTAACCACCCCTTCGTTACCAGGCTTTTTAGAAGTTTTCAGACTCTGCGAAAGCGCTAAATACAAATGATTCCAGCCTTGTTTATGTTTTGCCCTTCAAAAGAAGTCTGCATTTTTCATTTTTTACACGAAACTAGTGTTAAGTTTGTGGGCAGGTCACATCACGAGAACTCCCAAGCCTAAACTTCGCCTCTATAGGTTCAAGTTTCTCGCTATTCGAAAATTAACTGCGGAGTTCAAATTCCTGTGAACTCAGCTTTTAGTTGTGTTGTGTGCATGCACTTTTAAACCAGTTTTTAGAACAACTGTAGAGAACTATAAAATGTCTTACACGAACCCCTCAAGGTTCAAGAGTACCCAACATCAAATTTCTCCAACCAATACCAATTCACAATCAAGAAAAAAGGTTATGAGAATTAATAAAAATGATCAACTGAAGGATAAAATGGTTGTTTTTTTAACCAATTTTCTTAACTAATTCTGTTAGGAAATTTAAACATCAGTCTGGAGAATCTGTAAGTGGATATGGGAGCTTAACGGGTAACACTACAATTTAACAGCAAACTAGCACAAATTGAAGAATTAACTCGGATTTAACATTTTCCACTAAAATGATATTCTAAGTACCGGTGAAACTTTAGCAAAACATGATTGCTAATGAGTGACTAAGAAGTTGAGTGGGACGTTTACGTTGACACTAGGATCTCGAACATAATTTCATTGATTTCATGTTGGGTAATGCTAGCCACCACAATAAAGCAGTTGTCATAACGCCTTTCACAAAATATTTTTTTTCAGTGAAGCGAGTTATAAAATTTATATTAGTATCAGTTGAAAAGAGAAAGGGTATAATAACAATATACTTGTATCCATTAGATTTGTTATCTGTGCGTGTTTTGAAGAAATTGCATTGTAAATCCGTTAACCCTGACATCAGAATTACAGAATTGTGCAAGAGATTTCTATCAAGAGAGGACATCTTTTCTTGATTTCTATAGAGTGGAGGCCCCATTAAACGCGGCAGGATCAGCTTAGTCGCCGGTAGAGCACCAGCCTGCAGAGCAGGAGGGTGCGGGCTAGGCCTTCAGGTTGCTCGCATGACAACATATAATTTGCAGTCTCGTCTCCATGTAGGTTACGTAAAAACAGTGGTCCTCGATTACATCTTACATCGAAAGTGATTTTAATTAAGCCATCAATGTACACGTTAATTTGAAATTTTCTACTATGTTGATTGACACTGAATTAGTGACGGTGGGTGGCTCCTCCTAAAATGTTCTGCAATTGGTATAGGATTTAATGGAGCCGAAACCAATTGTGGAATTGCACGCATTTTAGGCATCCTACTGATCATAGTTATTAGAGGAGACTGGTTATGAAAAGCGGCAAACATCAATGATAAGAACAACAGTACTGCAGTTTATGTTGGAAGTACCGTGAAAGTGCACAATCCTTTGTTTTCTGTTGGCAAATTGTTACGGAATAAATTAATGCAACGTTTTTATTGGTCAATACAATCAAAATGATAGGAGTTCTTTTGAACGTTGTGCACTTTCAGGTCCACAAAAACATATAACAAAGGAGTCTGACGGGTTTCATAACCATTCCACTCAATTAACTATGTACTGACGAACAGTTGGGACACGTAGATATATTTTTTAGCAACTACTATAATTTTCAGTCTGTCTACTTCTCTATGTAGAGGCCGACCATTTAAATCTGGAGAGGAAATTTGGGTGATTTCAGAAAACTGGGGAAAAAACTGTTGAAGAAGCAGGCTTGGTCAACTACATCCACCTCCACCTCCATCAACCATCAACCTCCCCCATCTCCCCTCTCAAAAGATAAATGGCCCCTCGAATACGCTATTAGAAGAATGTTTAAAAGATTGCTCTCTCTGATTAATTATGGGACAGTCTGCAGTAGCATACTGAGAGAGTTGATATGGATTGAAAATAGAACACATGACACAAAGCCATGTTATGCAATACACTGATACGTTTACAAGTATTTTCCAGTAGGGGCTTTTCCTTCAGATATTCAGCAAATAGCTGATGTCTAGCCCCCAGTTGATCAGTTATTTCGTAATAGCCTTAATGTTATTTGTATCGGTAATAGCATGATTAGCAGTGGTATTTGGCATAAATACCACGAGTGATATTTGGAAATTTTATACGTTAGGCGAGTGAAATTTGGGACAATTGTGAAATATCACGAGTGGTATTTATGCCAAATATCACGTACAAATCATGCTATTATTTGTTTATACTACTACCTGCAAAAGATTTGTTCACATAAAGGTATTTCAAATTATGCTGAAATACCACTTCTCTAAGCCAATCAAATTGCAGAAATTGCTCATGTAGTAGTGTAAATATCGTATTTTTTATCTCACCTTTCACTATAAACCCAGGGTGTAAATGCCATTTGAAAAGCACCCCCGCGAAACTGTCATTACATTGTATCAAGTGTTGTTAAGTACAAATGTAGTAAGATACCAACTGGCCTAAAAATCCTATACTACTGTTTATAACGCATGAGATGATAAAAGATAAATGATTAAATGTATATTATCATAATGCCCATGCTTTTCTTTTTTTAGTTAATTGACACTAAAAAGTCGGAGCAACAAGGATCAGCTCGTGGACACCTCTGACAATCGAACGGTGGATGTGCACTCTGGCTTGAGGTAACGTTGTGGCCCTTTAACAAGAAAGATAATAATAATGTTAACATAAGTGATACCGAAAGTCACGGAAAAACAAGCGAATTGTACTGCCGACGGCATATAGATTAACGTTACCATCTTCATCATCATCGTCCACCCACCACCACCAGCATCTTCTTTATTTTATATCATGTTTTTCAATAGTACCATAAGACAGTTTGCTGTTATTGGGAAAGATAGTTCATACCTTACGTCCTTCTCAACAGCGGAAAAGCTGTTCTAATTTCAATATCTGAGCCATTCCTGTTGACAGCGACAACTTTAACGGTATTTAGGGGTTTAGATTTCAAGTTTCCATTCGTATCGAAAAAGAAGAATTCTCCAACTACTCTTGGAAAACTTTTAATTGAAACGCTGGCCCCATCCGGTTGCTCATAATGATGGTGTGGGTGTTGTAAAGTTTCATCTATGAGGTCTAAAACCTCGGCTCTTGTGCTGCCGCACATAAACATTGTCTTTATCTTGTGTTTGTGATAGTTATCATGGTTGAATTGGGCGGTCCTGAAAAAAAGAGTTGAGGAAGGCATGAGTTTTCTATAAGAGTAATTGTACATTCAGCTAGTAGTTGATAAAGACCTCTGTAGGCATGGAGACACTAAAAGGATACAGACTAGTCAGATTGGTAAGGGGGTGTTTAATTATGTAAAAGGCAATCCTTTAGACAAATACAGAAAATAGGCAGCGTGCCTTGGAGAGTTTTTTTAATTGCCTTTAAAGGTACAGTAGCTTTATTCTAAAGTTATGGTTGTTTCATACTCTATAGGTTACTAAAAGCTTACTTGTAGCCATAAACTGGAAGTATTTACTCATTTTCATCACCCCTCCCGCACCCCAGATTGCCCCCCCAGATTGTTTCACTTGACTTCGTAGTGCAAGAAACAGGGCACCATTGACAATGATCTTTTTGACTTTGAATGCCAGAAAAGTTAGAGAAAATGTTGTTTTAAAGCGTCTTTACTCACTCATACGCCAAATTGGCCCATTCTTCGGAGATAAATCTTTTGGGAAGATGCATTTTATGCTGCAAAAGGCGAATTACGCGAATTGCGGCCATTTTGTCTCAGTATTGAGCCCGCAGTACGTATGCGATTACTATAAAAGCCATGTGCTTCTTAATTGGTACAGTTCTAGAGTCGATCCGCCTTCTTGTGTGCAGAAGAACATAACATTTCTAGCGTCGAGAAATCGAGCGACCAAGTCAAGCCTCGGCATAGTGGAAGAGTTCAACTCAGCTACTACCAGCATTAATCACAACCTGGAGCGACTGAAACAATATTTTGCTGCTAACAGCGTTCCCACCGATTCTGCAGTCACACAAACGAAGTGCAATCCTAAGTTCTGTTATTGGCGCCGAGGCCTACGACGTTCTTTCGGATCTCTGGTCACCGATTCCTCCCTCTGAGAAAACTTATACACAGTTCACCACTATCCTAGAGAATCATTTCGCACCGAACACAGCGCTGCTAACCTAAAACATCTGGCCTCAACTTGTCATTTTGAATCTCACCTGAATGAAGCTTTACGCGATCGTTTCGTCTGTGGTCTTTGCAGCACGGAGACACACACAAAAGAAACTGCTCACAGAGGAACACAACTTCAATGCAGCACTGGAGCTCGCCTTCGGCGATGGGTCAGCTTCAAAATAACACTGGGAATGGTCGAAGTTTTCAGACTGAACAACTTCGTAAGGGTCTTTGCCAGCGAGACAAGTGCATTCCTCTGGCAGCAATACCAAATACCAGTCGGAGTGATTGAGCTGCGGAAAAAAAAAATACCCACAAGCCCAGCGTAAATACAGAAATTACTCATGTCATTCTTGCGGTAAAGTCGGCTACATGTCGGAGGCATGCAAAGGGAAATCTCAGAAGTTGCACCAGTTAGAGGGCCTCCCATTTGCGTACAACCATCGAAAAGCAATTAACATAACGTTTTCAAACAAGGCCTCAAAACTGAAAGGGATACTTGGCGCAAGTCCGAAGTTCTACAAAGCTCTCCTTTCCCTCTATGATATGCTGTCCAGAAAGCACGTTGAAGCTGAATACTACCGTCCGGAAACATAAGAAATTGTCGTCGGGTGGAATTCAGTGAATGAGCTGCCCCAGTGGTATATGTGCCCAAGGCAGATGAAAACCCACGTTCTTGCGACGACTTTGCTGTTACTGCCAACCCCCGCCTTCAAGTTCCTCAGTATCTAATCCCCGCCCCCCCGAGGATCTTTTCTTGAAACTGAGTGGTGAGCAACGTTTCACTAAGCTCGACTTGAAGACAGCCTACCAGCAGCTCCCATTGGACCCTGAAATCCAGCAGTTCGTTACCATCAATACACCCAGAGGCCTCTACCGCTACAAAAGGCCACCCTCCGGTATTGCGCCTTCACCCGCTGTGTTCCAGCGCACTATGGACATCATTCTTCAGGGTTTAGATAACGTGGAGAGTATAAAGGATGATATTCTTATCCCAGGCAAGGACGACGAGGAACACATTAAGAACTTGGACAGCGTCCTCAGCCGTTTAGACCATTATGGCTTGCGACTTAGACAGCTTCGCAAATGCAAATTCATGCAGAAATCAGTTACGTACATGGGTTGCGTCCTCTCTGCCAGCGGAATTTCTCCTATAGAGTAAAAGGTACAAGCCATCAAACCCTGAGAACCTTACCCAGATGAGAGCTTTCCTTGGAATGAGCAACTATCATGGAAAGTTTATCCGAAACCTGAGCTCTATCCTCCAACCACTCAATCAACTTCTCCAAAGTAACTAGGAATTTAAGTGTTCCCCCCCCGTGCGAAGAAGCATTTAAAAAGGCCAAGGACGCATTGTCATCTTCAAATATCCTGGTCCATTATGACCCAAGCCTTCCTGTTATTCTTGAAAGCGATGCAAGCCTGTATGGCATCGGGGAATTCATATTTTACCCCTTCCCTAATGGTGGTAACCGACTTATCGCATATGCGTCTAGTTCCTTGAAATCGTCTGAGAGTTTTTAATGCTAGATGAGAAGGAAGGTCCTCCCATTATCTTTGGGACCACTAAATTTTATATGTATCTCTTCCGACGCAAGACCACTCTGCGAACTGACCACAAACCCCTGTTCTATTTATGAACGATCTGCCCACTGTTGTATCATGGAATGTTAAGCCTGAATTGCGGATAACACTGTGCTCTACCCAATATTGAGTCTTCAGCTGACCATGATACGCTTCAACAGGACCTGTTGCGTAAGAGCTCATGTGACTATTTTAGCCAGGCATAGTTGGTGACGTAATTGACTATGTTTAATAGTGGGACTGTGCATGTCAGATCAAGCCAGGCTGAAGATGCAATGAATACCTAATTCGCCATGGAGTACTGTTAGCCCTGGGGAAAAAAAACAGATCCCACCGCTATCAAACGGTAAAGGAGCTTTGCAACCCAAGAAACCCATAACGCACTAGACATTATCAAAGGATGGCACTTAATTCAAGCTGGCCACCGAAGCTAAATCCATGGTAAAACTCTTAAAAGAAAATCTAAATATAGGCCTCCTGGTTTTTACTCGAACGTGAAGAAATGGTCAAACTTTCTTGGACTTAGTTCTATCAGTGTAGAAAGTATTCCAGCCATAGAAAGTATTGTAGACAGTATTGAAACTTTTGCATGCATATAATAAGAAAATGGACTCCCTTGACCTTTCACGTGGCTCACAAACTTCTGCGAAATGGGAAAAAGTCATTCTCCTTTCTTTAATTTTGCCATTAGTCACATGATTACAAGGATATAAGACACATCTTCGCGTCTCAACTTTATTTTTGCTACATTGCATAAATGTAAGAATTTTGTGAGGAAGGACTGTTAGACCTTTGCTTTATGTTGGATCCTAATTTTTTAGTAATAAAAACAGATAATTGATAATTGATTCATTTCAAACGTGAAAAGTTAAATATGCCAGTTATCCCGCACCAGAAACGCCAACACGTACCAAGAAACTTTGGCGCCAAATTCACCAGTTGCCTTTATGTTAGGTGTTGATCACGTTACCTGTCACGTGACCATTACAGTTAGACCTTGCAGATTTTCATTCAAAGATTCATCCCGTTGAACGAGAGAAAACGAAAGATAATGCCAATCAATCATGGTTTTTTTAAACAGATCTAAACACGTTGAGGAGAGGGGCAAAACCGTTCGTAGTTGTCGATAAGTCCACATGATCATAGAAAGTAAAACTCTTGCCACATTTAGTCTATATCCTTTTGCAAAATATGATACTAGACTTGCCAAGTTAGCCTACAACCCCCTTTCTATTTTGCTAGTTTTTCACCGAGATCAACTACTTGAAAGAAGTTATTTATGAATTTTGGCTATATTTATTGCTTGTAGCCATGACATACTGTTTCATGATCCTTAGTGGTGTTTCCAATGGGCTTCTACGAATTTCCTTGTGCATCGTAACTTATTAGATTCAATTTTTATTGGTGTAGCATTTCTCTTCATAACTTTTTAAATTTACACTCACTTTTAAAATATGTTTTCAAAAGACGTAACACAATTTGTTGATTATATACTTGTCTACCTCTTAGCCTTTTTACTCTCTTTTTTCTCGCTTAGTCTACGCGTTTGTGTGCCTTCATTCTTCGAGCGGTGTAGTGGAGTCGATAATATGTCTCATCACAAAATCATCATGTTGCATTTCCAGAGTTTTATGAAAGTGCCCGGATTGGTTGTCTGAAAATAGGCATTGTTAGAATCAACTCTGACTGGATATTATCCAGGGTGCCATCCTTGACAACAGCCAATCATCGTATAGCTAATCATAACAAGTGCCTACGGTCTGACGATTTCGCATATCAAACCATGTTACCTGAACCGTTGTTATATGCATATTGAAATTCAAAAGCCTGATTTCAGCCATCTTGTTGTTCAGATTTTTGATGAATTTGCTGTAACGAATATTTTATTCCCCCGCCAATAATTTGCTGCTTACTTAATAATGCAATATATCTGCAAACGACGCTTTTGGGAATGTATGTTATTGAAGCGTCGAAGCGAGGAATCGAGGAGTAAATGAAGCGAATCGAATCTTGAAAGATATTTTTTGCTAAAAGGCTTGCTCAATGCCATTCAAAACAGAACGCACGCAAAAAACGCCGTTGCAGTATCAGATTAAATTTTATAAAACAGCCAACATTTACCAACGCGAGCAAGAAAAAAGAAAACGAAAATAAAATCACAGTCTAAAAAACTACCGAATTACTTTCAGGGACAAACTCAGTGGTTGCTCGTTGGTTTAAATTTAACCCTTCGTAAACTTAACTCTACCACATGGATTATATAAACATGCATCCCGACAGAAAAAAGGGACAGACGGTATCAAATTTCTAGTCAGACATGATATTATTAACCGTTAAATATTTCAATTTTTGTGGAATCAGAATCTGAACACCCGAGTTAAACAGCAGGTTTAAAACTAGAACACGACAAGCGAAGCAATCAATCTTATATTCCTTTTCACCTTTTCTGTTTAAAGTAAATGTGGAAAAAGAAGGCTTCCCCGTGCAAAATTTTTTCGAGATCTCGGTGAGATTCTAGGCAAGTCTAATGTTTGGCCGCTGAGAATTTTGGATCTCGATCTCGGTTAAATTTTTGCGCGGGTCTCTATTGTATACGCTAGCCCTGTTTTTACAACTTGTAGTGGTACCACGGGACGAAAAATTGGATTTACTGCACTTTTGACACGAGTCAAAAGTTAAGTCAAATATGGTATTGGCTTTGACTTCACCTTTGACGCGCGTCAAAGATGTCGCCAAATATATAAGCTCTTTGCTTACTCCTTTGACCTCGGTAAAGGTGAAGTCAAATTGTTAACAACTTTGACTTCTCCTTTGACGCGCGTCAAAGATGAAGTCAAATGAATCAATGCTTTGCTATTCCTTTAACCCTTATCAAAGTCGTTGTCA
>BOPM01000042.1:312092-329726 GCA_022179025.1 Porites australiensis
TTTATGCGTTTAAGTTTTAATCGGAATTATTCAGCTTTCTAATCATCTAATGAGGTTTTAGGACAATAAAGTACAAGATTAAGAACTCAGTCTCTTATCTGTCCACCTTTTTAAACGGTATCCAGGTCGCAATTGAATTTGATTGAAATCTCAAGTTGGATTCTAGCCTGTATATCAAGCGCTTATGACTAGCGAGGCAATAACGCGGCATTCGCCCGAAGCGCGAGACGAGCGAGAGGCGCGATGCGAGGGGAGGAAAAAAACCAAACATATTTGGCAACACCCTTATTAAACCTTTGACTTAAATCTCAGACGCATTTGACGACAACTTTGTCACACATTTGACCTGAGGCTCAGACACATTTGACGACACTTTTCACAAGCCTTTGACTTTAATCACAGACATAACTTTACCGTGCTTTTGTCACACCTTTGGCCTGAATCTCAGACATATTTGACGACGCCTTTGATAGGGGTACAAATGCTAATCAAATGTACCTTGGACGTTTTGAGCTGCCAAAATCATGGTTTCAGTTTTCCACACAAACCTCATCGGTTTCCAGGTTGGCTTTTTTTCAGTAGTCGTTACTAAATGAGTAACCCTTTCACTGAGCTGTTTAGTCATTGGGGCGAGAAATGTCCCCCCAGCTAAGCTTTGAAGTTGTAAGCCTGATATAAGCTTGACTAAAAACGTGATTGTTTTTAGTTCTGAATCGAAATTTTTTAGTCCTTATCAACTTTTTCTCGATCCTGAAATGCTCTACGCCACATGTATTTTGGGTGGTAACCTTTGACGAAGCGAGGTTTTAAAAATTTCTATCAGATAAATTTTGAGGTATTTTACAGTTTCAAACATATGCTCTAATTAAAATAGAGCAGCTTACGCTTAAAGTCAGTTAAGGTCAAAATGTAAGCGAAATAAAATCAGCGCTGGCAATTCATCGATCACTTTTTAGTTTAACTGTAAAATTGGGGTACGCCTAGCATATAGTTGTGAGTTAAGATGCCAGTGCCTTATTTACATAATTTATGTTGACGCTTCAAAGAGGTTTCAACAACAACTTCTTGAAATAGTACAGCACAAGGGAAATGAGTTGTTTGAAACACTTGGAACTTTGTATACAGCGGAAAAAGCAGAAATTAGAACTAATCAAATGACCATTTAGACATGTTGAAGCCAGTCGGTGCTAACGAACACAAATATTTTTTTGCTTTTTTATTCGTATTTTTTATTCTCAGTTAACTTGATATCGTTCCCTTTTTAGTTTGTTAAAAGACTTCGCCCTTTCCAGGGAAGTCCATCTTTTTTTCAATTCCTGTCGCGATGACGTGAATTTATTCAGCCGCTCCAAGAAAAGCCAAGAAGCGGCGCATTTTAAGCATTTTAGGGTCGGTTGTTATTTAAGAAAACTGGATATATTTGTACTGTAAAGAACGGTACCCAAAGGCTTTTAGGAAAGTCAGAACCAAAGTTAGCAACTGAATATATAATAGTCAACAGAACTGATAGGCTGAAGCAAATAATCCAATAATCCAATCAAAACTTGAAAGAAGCACATGCGTAGTGAAGCGCGCGCTGAAACGACTGCGACCGAGGCATGGTCTTGAATTCTAATTGGTAGAGAAAATGAGATGAGATATGCTAGCCAATCAGGTAGTGAGACAACTGACAAACGAAGTTTGTCAATTGACTCATCAAACCCTATTTTTTACCTTGAATTTAAAAGCCTTGTCTTTAGTTGGGGCACAATGTCTACCACTCCACTTCTCCCAATGTCTCTTTTACTGTTTACACTTTTGTTACTAATAGAAGGAATTACAGGTACATGACCTGAAATATCTACTTTTTTATCCACTTGGCCTCAGTTTTTATTAGCTTAAAGTACTTCAAAGTCACTTAATGCACTAGATGTGATAGCAGTTCACAGTTGCAAACGTTTGCCGGATGAAAAAACAGGAAATAACAATATTTTTCTCAGGATGAAACCCAATGCCTTTTTTTCTCTTTTTCGTAGGCAGCTACAAGGTTGGAAAACTCAATGTCAGTACATCCAGCGGAAACCTGTTTGCTTGCAAACAGGTTCTATACTCAGAACCTTTTCGTAGTGTGCAGGAAATTAAGGTTCTGACTTCATTTGGTCACTGAGTTAAGAAACCAGAAGGTGGTGATGGCGCCGCTTTCTGGCTGAAAATCAGAAAACCAATATGGATTTAAGGCTTGCGTGTTAGAATTCAGCGACCGTTCTCGTGGTACTGCAGAGATTAACTAGGCTGGCAATATACAAGCTGCTCTTGTAGGGGCTCGACCGGGAACCGCTTCCTTGGAATCTTGGACCACAGGAACAGAGTGCAAAACGATTTCGTTTCAACATGTAAGTTTGGTGTCCTTATTTAAGTCTGACTTTCTCGAATAGCTTTTTACCTCCTGAGCGAGTTTTGAACTGAATGTCTGACCCTCTTTCAATAATGGTGCATGGTGTTTTAATTACGATACAAGACAAACTTTATTAACACTCCCGAATTAGAAGGTTTTTACAGGGACAATAATTTTCGCTGCTGCAAACCATAGACTTGAGTGGGTACAGTCTTAAATGTTTGAAGAAGCCATAAAAGGGGGAAGCCGTAAACACCACCAACCCGCCCCCTTTTTTCAATTGACCACTCCAGAAGATACCATAACATACCATAATGCTCTTTGTTTGTCACCCTAAAATTTTGCATAGGCATTGTCTTCACTTTCTCTTGGGAGTTAAAGTGGCCCCAAGAGAAACTGAAAACAATGCTTATGCAAAATTTGGGGTGACAAAGAAAGAGCATTATGGTATGTTATGGTATTTTCTGAAATGGTCAATTTGAACTGCGGCTCAACCTTAAGAAGCGTTCCACACAGGATTGTGGCGTTAAGAAACCAGGGTAAAAATGGAAAAAAAAAATTGTCGTAAAAATAAAATGCAGACAGACAGGAAAAGAATAGGCTTTGTTGTTTGGATGTTATTTGTTTTTGTTTTTGCTTCGTTTTGCTGAAGAGGTCTGGGGAAAATGTAATACGAAACGTGAATAATTCTTTTGAATCAGCCACGAGAGTCTTTAAAGATTCTGTAATGTTTATTTTGGTACCTTTTGTTGACCAAATGAAACTTCGTCAAAAAACCGTCTACGTTCCTTTTAGATATAAATTTAATTAGGGACGGATTATCTGTCTAAGACGAATTATCCGTCTGTTGATACGTCTTCAAGTCGTACTAACAGACGAATCAGCCTCAGACGAATTCTGCTCCATAATTCGTCTTAGCACCGAATTTATACTTAGTGAAAAATACAAACTAGGGGTACCTTTCGGCAAGTGCCAACATGGCGAATTCGTTAATATCTTCTTTGGAATTTGTAAAAATGGTTCTTCGTGATTTGTTACATAATTTTAGACGTTTAGAACAATTGATTTCCCTACAGACAAGCATTGCTAATAAATTTCAACGAAGTTTGAAACGACCACTTTTTATGAGCTCATTTTAGGCTTTCACTTTTATAAAACAATAACAACATAGCTTGAAGCTTAGTTGGTAAATTGGAGCAAGTTAGCTCTTATGTTTCATAATAAATTCCTTTGTATCAAAACTATAAACGTTAGAAAGTAAAATATTGCTCAAGTGAGGCCTTTAACTGCTGTAATTAAAAACAAAAATTAATTCCGCGCTTACGCCGATCAACGACATCACAGGGATAAGAAAAATATTTCGCTTGGAGTTATATATGTGAGAAAAATTGGTGTTAAGTATATATGTGTGAAAAGCGTAAGAATGTGGCGAAGTATGTGTATGCAAATTTGAATAAAATACAACGATCTAATGAGGGAGTGTCACAGGACAAAGAGTCTCTAGAGACGCATAAATATAGTCTCTAAAACAAAAGGTCCGTAAATGTGCGCATGCGCTGCATTCCTCACGGGAGTTGAGGGCTGGCACAATGTAAATCAAGTTGCGAAGAACACTTTTGTTCTAACAAAAATTTGAGCGTACAACCTTATTCCTTGAACATAAAGCTGCTGCTTTCAACCCAATTTATAGAGCAAAACAGGGCACTGGCCCTTTCAAACAAGAAATCGTAAGTTTGCTCACCTGTTAGGTCCTCAGCGATAGCTCCACGAACGCAATCCATTGTCCACAACTAACAGTTGCACACTGGATCACTCGGCCTCGAACCACGAGGAGTAAATGCAAGAACTTGACGTCACTGCCCAATTAAGGGGTGTTACTTACTACCAAATATGGGCAAAAGAAAACGGTTACGCAGAATTTGAGAAATTTTCTTATACATATTGCGCGCATTATGAATCTGCTTCCGAGTCAGATCAGCCTCGCAGCTTCTTAGCTCGGCTGCCTCTTTAATTGGCAATCAAGTTTTTTTCAGATAACATGACAAAGTTATAGGTTAGGTGCAAACGGACGCAACATTGTTGGCCAACAACTTCCAACATTGTTGGATGTTACATGTTGCGTCCGTTTGCACACCCTGTTCACATGTTGTTGATTGTTAATGTTGGGAGTTGTTGCGCAAAGTTTAAAACCTGTCAAACTTTTAGCTACGTGCAAACGAACGCAACAACTCTCAACAATGTTGCAAGTCGTTGGCTAACAATGTTGTGTCCGTTTGCACAGGGCTTTAGTGGGCAAAGTTAATTGATTCATAAATTAATTTATGTTCACTTGCCACCATGGAATAGCGCGGCAAGGCGTTATAACTACTTCATATATTATGAGTTATAACGTAAGGAGTGTAACTCTGGCTTCAGTTTGGGTGTTGTGACGCATTACACGAAATCATTTATTGTCTTACCTTGTGGTTAAGGCGTTTTCTACCTCTTTTCTTTTCTTTCGTTTCTCAGCTGCCCTCGACCTATACTTGGCCCGACATTGTCACGACAAACCAGAAAGACCACAAGAAGGCATGATATTCTGGGTCAACTCAGGACTGTTTCAAAATTTGTCCCAGGGAAGACAGGCAGTTCGATGGACTTCACAAAAGCATCAAAATTGTAATTATCGGTCCTATTAAGATCAATCAAATAGTTTTCTATTTGAAACTATCCTTAATTTTTGAATGGCAAGTAAGAACACTTAAATTTAGGACTTTCAAATAAGAAGAGAAGACAAGAGATTAGAAACAAAATAATCAACGGCCATGCAACATATAACTGCTACCACCGTTGGTAGGTAGCTTGATGACCCGGTAACCGAATGTTCTGTTTCCGTCTCTCATAAAAACGTTTTTGGTGCCAAAAAAGCTTAATAAGATGCTGAGGGAACCGATTTCCAGCTCCTCATCATTGGTCTTTGAGCTTGTCCATATTTGAAGCACATATTGCCTTTTCCTGTTTGACATTCAGAGATACACCACGGGGTGGTTCTGCCTATAAGGGCCTATACGAGGTGGCTCCGGCCGGGAGGGGTACCGTTTTTCAAGCCTCAGGTATATGAAAGGGCAGGGAAATCTGTTGTTTAATCTGAAATTTCCGTCGTAGAAAAAACCTGAAAGGGCTTATAGAAGAATTTATTGTGAAAAACTCGAGAATATATCCTGGTTTTGTGATTTATTTACATTTAATTTCATATATAAGACAGTGCATTGACAGCATTTAAAAGGGATGCACCGCTCTAAACTTGGCGCATACCAAAATAAGTGATTTTTTTGACAAACTTTTACGCGCCAGTGACGTTCCTTTGCATCACTGTGTGTACAGTTGAGTACCATACATCATAACCAATTCTACAGGGAGAGGGTGAGAGCCTCGGCCTTTGCTCTCAACTCTTTCCCCTCCCCACCCCCACATGATCTTCGAAAAAGTTATCAAATTTCCGGGTCTTTTCGTGGATACGATCTGATTCCTGATAAGTTTATGTGTGATTTTGGTGTGATCTTGGACCCACTGTAGCTACCTTACTATAGACATCTATGTAAAAACTGTGAATACGTAATGCATGCACTGCCCTGGCCAAATTAGCAGAGATAATCAGGTTTTTTTGTTTATTTATTTCTTTAGAAAACTATTAATCTTATTGTAAATTATACTATTGTTCTTCTGCTAAGTAAAATACTTAAAGAGAAACTTAAACAAACTTTAGCTAGTTTAAACATAAATATGAACACATTATTGCTATCAAACCGCATAAAAAGTGTCAGCGATGAGGAAAAGTATTCCTAGAAAATTTATTTTAAATTACGATTTGTGGGAAAGTTTGAACCAGCTATTGAAATTCATCAAAAGTTTTTTTTTTAAGTTGAAAAATAGATCATGTGTGTGATTGGGAACATTAAAAATTTAGCTGTAATATTACATGTTCATTAATAAAGTTTTGTTGTTGTTGTTGAAAAAACACCGTAGTGATTATTCTACCTCTATCGCCTAGAATGCCGCGACACATCCTGGACCTTCTTACGGTCCAGAGCGCTAATTTTAAAAGCTTCCCTCTGACGAACGAGCCAAAATACAGCGAAAATGGGGGAAATGGCGAAACTTTGTGTAAGTTTTATTCTATTACACGCGTTTTACTCTATTTTTTTGGCGGTCATCCAGACCCTGAGATAAGGGGGGAGCCCGGCCTCAAAAAAAATTTTTTTCGGCCCTTCGGGGCTCATTTTAATTTAAAAATAATTAAAGGGGGCCGGGCCCCCCAGTCCCCTCCCCTGGATCCCCCACTGCAACACACGTTTGTCAATGTGGTTATTCTGGTCTTTTACTATAGATTCGCACGCATGTTGTGTGATTTGATGGCTTACCTAAAACTTTTATCTCCGGCAACTTAAGGCACGATCAAGAAGCTTCATAAGGCCCTCCGACCCAGAGGTTCTTTTATCAATCTGTGAATTAACTCGAATAGTTGTAGTCAAATAAAAATGCTTGTTGATATTACGTTTGAAGGTGATTTTGTGCCAAAGATACTCGTCAAATTTCGTTGAAACATCGCATTGGAACTAAGATTTTTTACAAGTTACGCCTTTTCAACCAACGTTTATCCAGCTTTTCCTGTGTGTACTTCAACCACTCTCCTGCCCGATTGTTGAGATCCAAATTTATTTTGCAAAAAGTGTGATTCGTGAATCAACATTTATAATGGGGGAGGGCGCGTAACTTTGGACTCAAAGGGCATTTTCGGGATCCCGGGTTGGACCAAAAAATACAGTGCGGGATTCGGGAAAACGCAAGCTATCTTAACGGAAAAAAGGATTTTACAGCTACCTGGGAAGCGGGATTGGCCAAAATTTAAGCATGGGACGCGCGCGGGATTATTATCCTGTATGTTGATAATTCGGCAAACTATACGTATGAGCGACAAATGCTAAATTAACCAGGGGTGCGTCAAGTGTTGTTTCCTTTCAAACCAAACTATAGAGTTTGCTTTGTCAGTTTTATTTCTATTTTATTATATTGTTTTTGGAAACAAGAGGGGAGTTCGGGAAAGCGATGAAAAAAAAAAATTGTAGGAAGTGGAATTTTCTTGAAAATAGCCTGCATAACAGGTGCTTTATGAGCCAAGCTAGGCGGCGCCTTCTTCTCGCGCTTCACGCAGAATGCGGAATGCTGCGTTCGCCTCACTTAGCCTTTATAAAGCGCCTGTTATGCAAGCTACTTGAAAAAAAAAAAAAAAAGAAAAAAAAGCAGGAATGTACGATCAGGTATCCTCCTTTCCATGCCATGTTTTAACAACTGTGACGAGAATTATAGCTTACAGGTTTTCATGACACCTTCCCGCCGATCAGCATGACGTATGCTTTAGGCGGAGTAGCTACTGTTGTGGCTTTAACTGTCAAAGAAGCAGCTCGCATGAGGTAAGTGAACTTTATTGAACTTTATTGCTGTATGTTGTCACGATTGTATTTTCATGTGCTTCGCGGTTGAACACTAGCGTTTACTAACGTTCAATAAACTAAGATCTTTATACAGTGATTTTACTTAACCCGTGAAATAGGTAGTAGAATACGCACTATTATGCACTAATTCCATGGTCTTCTTTTGTTTACTAGTAGCCTGATTTTTGCAGTACTGAGTTGTTAGTATGTTTCATGGGTCAAGTAAAATCACTCTATGTAATTATTTTGATCTCGAAGAAAAGCCTAAAAATCCTGTGATGAAAGGTGGGCTTACCATTTAGGTAAAACGATCGCCGTTCACCTCGAACTCTCAAGACAAATGAGAGGTTGTTACACCACGGCCTTCACAAGTAAATAAAAAGCCGCCGACCGAAAATGCATTGGTGTTGACAAAAATGGCTTCCAAATGTGATATATTGCAGAATATTTTTTCTCGATTTTAGGCGAGGATTTTACGGATGTAAGACCTTCATTTCCAGAATTAAGATTTTTAAAATGAGTTTTATTATGTTTGTCTTGCGAAGACAACGCAATGGAAACTATAACCTCCAGAGAAAGGGGATCAATTCTGTGTTCTAAATAGAGACAGTTTTCTTGTTTCAACCGGCAAAGTTTAATTCCGGGCATGTTACGCAGTAAGAAAAAGGTCATGATTTTTTGGCGTTAGTTGGGGTGTACCAGTCTCTCCTAATGCAAATGGATTACAGCAAACAGTTAAGACGTTCCTTCGAAATAACAAGGTACGCTAAATGATTTAAAATTTGTTTTCTATAAAACCCATAACAATACCGGATCCGAATTCTTAAACATATAGATTTGAATGCTGAAATTACACATATTTACTTGAGCTTTTATTTTAGTTAAGGTAATAATTGACCAATATTTCATAAATGTTTCGTCTGATTGAACAATGACGTCTCAATCGAGAATTTTATTTTTATTTAAGAGGCCTTTTAAGTGCTTCAGCTGAATTTAATCTTCACCAGGCGTGTTAGAAAGCTATTTTCTTGTAATATAAATATAAATAATAATAATAATGACAATAATAATAATAATAATAATAAAAGCTAACTACAAAATCCTATTGATAAATTAAATTTCGCTCAAAAAAACTATCGAGTGAAATTAAATACTATTACAAATCATTTCGATTAAAAAAAAAAACATCTACTTCCGATTTCAAAAAAATTCATTGCAATTCAAAAATATTATTCGAATTAAAAAATAACTTCATTTTAATTGAAGAAAACAATCACTTCGATTTAAAAAAAACTATCTGCGAAAGTATTCTAAAAGTAATCTAAGTCATTATTATAATAATAACAGTAATAATAATCTGTGGCGGTATGGCTTCTCAATTACCTCATTTTAAAATCTTCCAGTAGATTTATTACAGTTTGACCTCATCAGGCGGTAAGCTGTTTGAATTCACAACACAGCTCCATTTCTATTGTTAAAAGCTTAAACTTTTTATGCAGTTATTGGTGCATGGCTTAATGGAATATCTGGCTAACATTCGGAATTGCTAAGATTCTATGCCACAACCTCGTTATTCTAAACAAACCGAGAGCTTTAAGTATTTGGTAGCTCACGGTCGTGTTCATCAAACAATGTAATCTTATGGGTGATGGTTTTGGTCGTGTTTGAGGGGAAACAATAGAAAGCTACTAATATAGTTTGCCTGATTGCCCTGCAAAATATTAAGTCACTTAGTGTATTTATTAAAGACAAAAGTGTGCAATTCAGCCGGTATTGACTTAGAATATAGGAAATATATCATATATGTGAGCTGTAGATAAAGTTTTAAAAGTTAAATAAAAGTCACTGTTAAAGAAAGTTTTTAGTTTGTGTTTACACTAAGTTCGTTAGGGACGGAAACTTCAAGAAAGAAATGTTTAAGCAGCTTTCGTTTTCCCATCTAAGGTTAAATACGATCGGAACTTCTTACCCTTTATGAATCTTGGTAAAACAAATTGTATTACACGGCTGAATAACCATTTATCTATGCAAGGTTTTCTGCAATCTTAAACTTCAATATTTTAAAATCATATTTGAAATGCTGAAATGTTAACTCTGATAAAACTGAGCTCCGTACTTAAGATAACATTGAAATATCGGCTATGACACTTGTATTGAAGTCGTTTCCCTACCCTCCCATGCGTTAAAAAGTTAGAACTTTATTAATAGGCCACTTCCGAGTTCCAAAAACCCTCACTTTCAAAATGAGGCTAGGTGCACAACCTTTCTTGTGAAAATGAGTTTTATTTGTATGAGAATGAAAAATGATTTTCATATCAAAGGCCGAGCATCTACCCTCGTTTTGAAACAGAGGCCCGGGGGAACTCGGGAATGGTCTACTAATTGCAAATATTAGCAAGCAATATCCGCACACGTAATTCCAATCTGCTCAAGGAATTCTTAGTAACTCTGGGACAAGAAGATCTGGTAAGATATCTGGTAAGTTCTCTGAAACTTCCGTACATTACTTTTCACAAAGTTATCTATATAACATAAGTACTCACAAAAGTTCGCAAAACTTTTAATTAGCCGCGAATAGTCTTGGCACTACATAATAAGCGGTAACTACTTTGTACAAGGCCGAATTATTAGTCAATTTGAACTGTGAAATTATAAGTAAGCCTTTTACTAAGAAGATCATATTGATTGCCTTACATACATATCTTTAATAAAGTTCCCAAGAGGGCTTTTCACTACACGACTATATTTACAAGTATGAAAGAATAACTGCAAATATTTGCTAATAACTAACTGTGATGTGATTGACTGACTAAATGATACTATATAGTAATGAAAGCAACATAACGTCAGCGTAGCCGGTGCTATATGCCGCAGGTCGCAAGCAAGCTAGTTTGTTGTCTTTCTTGAATTTACTGAGATTGCCTTCGCCTTTAAGGTCAGAGTCTGAGTTAATTATTTTTCTTAACTGCTCTACACGTGAAAGAACGCGGGCTACTGATTGTTCTATATTTGGGGATGTTTAGGTTGTTGCAACACCTGGTGTTTAGAGTGTGGATATCTGATCGATTAAGAAAATTTCAAACAAGGTAATCAGGATCGAGCAAACCCATTTATGCCCTTGAATGTCGTTATAGAGTCCATATAGAATTAAGTGTCTTTTACTGGAAGCCATTGCAGTTTTCTTAAGCCTGCTGAATGTGATCGTACTGCCTGATACCTAGGATGATTCTATCTGCAAACTTCTGTACAAGTTGCAATTTCTGAATGTTTGCAGTGTTTGCCCAGAGGGATGAAAAAGTTTACTTAAAACCAAAGCGTTTATATTCATCTTCAGTGAGTCCGTGCCGAACAGGTGTTTAACTCTGTTTATCTGACAGAGTTTTGACATACAGGACGATGCTACAACAAGTAAGTTAAGTTAAGTAGATAAAACTGCAAAAGATAATAGGCGGAGTAGAACAACGAACCATGAAAGCAAACTCAAAAAGAAAAAAAAGAGATGATATTCATCTTAGTCACGGGAAGCCGACTATTTAGTTAGGCTAAATAGACCTTGTCACGGTTTTCGACGCCATCTTGACGAGTAGGCAAACGCGTGGAAAATTACTGTGTTTGTATGAAAATCTAATATCGAATAATTTCCGTAGAACAGGTGGTCTGAAAAAAAAAAATCAATTGTAAACTAAAGCTTCACTCCTAAGGATTTGCGTTACATGCGCTAGAAGACCTAGAACCACTTTTTAAAACTTTCTGTACATTTGTCTGTAACAAAGTCCCGGGAAAAATTACAGACAAATATATGGAAAATCTAAAGCAGGCCTCTGGAGAAATTTAAGCACAGGTACGCCCCCAAATTTTTCGAGACCAGTCCTTTGCTTTGTAGCCTTAGTTTACAATTGATACTTTTTTCAGAACAGGCGTTTTACGGAAACTATTCGACTTTAGATTCTCATACTAACACTGTAATTTCTCACGCTGTTGCCTACTCGTCAGGATGGCGCCGAAAACCGTGACAAGGTCTATTGGCCCTATTGTTTTACCGACGTGTGTTTTTACTACTCACACATAGTTAATCAACTATGTGGTATGGTTGGGAAACCCTTTGTTATAGGTTTTTGTTAGCTTTTTTGGACCCGACCGCGCACAACGCTCAAGAGCATTCCTATTATTTTGTAGTTATTGACCAATAGAAACATAGCATTAATTTATTGATTCATGATTTGTGAACAGAAAACAAAGGATTTTTAACGGATCACGACGTAGGTAAGCTGGGCGCCAGAGCTAGGGATAGAAATAAAAAACCGCCACGGGAGATTATTATTATTATTATTATTATTGTCTCTATTATCACAGTCTTTGCTGGTGTTCTTTTTGTGCATCAGCCGGGCGCAAACCATGCACCTAGAGCGTCAGTCACTCAAGTCAATCATTCTGTTCATACACTGAGCACCTTTCTAAGGATTCGTGCAGATCCCAGCATGCAGATCTTTTGAATCTCTGTCATAGTAGCTCTCTCGACTGATACTTTCTTGATGTTTTCTACCATACCCTTCTTCACTGTACCAAGCGCACCAACAACCACAGGGATCACTACGGTTTTCATATGCCACATTCTCTGTATTTCTAGTTCTAGGTCTTTGTGCTTGCATTTTTTTCAGTTTCCTTCAGTGCGATGTTTCTATCTGATGGAACAGTCATATCAATAAGTTTGCAGGTGGAATTCACTGAATCTTTAACGGTGATATCTGGTCTGTTCGCTGTTATAGTTCTATCAGTATTGACTGGCATGTCCCACATGATGGTGATGTTGTTATCTTTATTGTGTATCACGGTCTCTGGTTAGTGTTCGTAACATTTGTCTGTAATCTCTATATCATGATCTTTACATATGCTCCAATGGAGATATGCTGCAGCATTATTGTGCCTGGAGATGTACTCTGTTTTGGTTAATACCTCACATCCAGATACAATATGGGCCACTGTCTCTTCATGTTGCGAACACAATCTGCATTTGCTCT
Organism: Porites australiensis; assembly: GCA_022179025.1. NCBI lineage: Eukaryota > Metazoa > Cnidaria > Anthozoa > Scleractinia > Poritidae > Porites > Porites australiensis. The sequence continues at coordinate 324,956 of BOPM01000042.1, forward strand.
CCACTTGCTGGCCACATATTACTTTCTGGTAGTTTCTGGTGTTTATTGCCTGGTCTTGAGCTGCAACAAGTAGTCCCTCTGTTTCTCCTTTCAAATTACTTGACAACCATTTGTTGGTGGTGACTGTGTCTACATGAGGCTTCTCTAGGATCTTTGGATACTGGCCATGCAATGCTTTGTTTTTCCGTTTTATTATTATTATCATTATTATTATTATCATTTATTTTTTTAATCAAACTGTGAGCACGGGAAACTTAATCCTAGGTATTTCGAAAACGGACGCACGGTATATTGCCAGAGGCCTAGAAACTACCAAAATGTAGATTCAAGAAAATCATTGTGTTCAGTAAACCCGCTCTTTTACATAACAAAAGTAAACTATAGGCATTTTAAAAAGGCGATTTTCGTGAGGCACCTTCGTCAAAATCCTCTTTTTTCTCTCTTATTGTTGCGCTTTTAAGGCGCGTTCGTGCTCGAATGAGCCGCGGTAGCTCATTATTATTCGTAATTGTCCTGCCATTCTGCGCGATGAACCATAATTTTTTTTGCTACATCGCACAAGTACCGCATTTGACGCGAATTAAGACGGATTGATAGCAAGTTTAAGTCTTGGCTTTTCAAACTTCTGTATTGTATTACTGAACAAAAGAACAATGCAAGTCTACTTGAACCTTCTATTTTATACTTGTTACGACGGTGTTCCTTGAAAAAACGTAGTGTCTTATATCTAAGAAATTAATAACAGTCCAATCTAGTTGATTACATAAACCTCCATGATTCTAGAGGAAATGTTTCTTAGTTCTTAACGGAACAGGCGTCGTTCAGTTCTTGAAACGAGTAAGGTCACAAGAAAAGCTATCGCAATATTTCCATTCTTGCTCTGAAATCATCTTCAGTCGAACCTGCTGAACTATGGCAAGCCAAATGTAGCAATATTCAGTTCGTTTATTTTTATTTGTAGTTTCGTATTATGTATTCAACTATGCATTTAATATTCAACTTATATTAACAATTACATTCAACGAGTTATCCAATATTCAACTCTCCATTCAACATTCAACTATTTATTTAATATATTCAATTCTTCATTCACCCATTCAATTATCTATTCAACAATTTCAACTATATATTCAACATTCAACTTAAATTTTTAAAACATTCAACTATTCATTCCACTTTCAACTTTAATTCAACATTCAACTATTCGTTTTAGTTCATTAACTCTTTTGAGCCCTCACTGTGGTAAGAGACACGGTTGCTCTGGCTAAACATTGCTGCAGGGCTGACAAAACATAACTGAACGCTGATGAGAGATTGTCTAAGGTTTCTTTGGTCACAGGCGTTGACATTTAATTCGAACAATCGAACTGCTCAGTGTCTCGGAGTACGTATACGAAGCAAACGCCTCATTTGATCGACAACAACAATATGCTGTTCCACAATTTCCGCATCCACTTACGTCTGGGAAATCTGGTCAGTTCTTTGAAGAACCGAGTCAACTGAAACCTTGGAAGGTCAGACTCCACATCAGAGTGGAGCCTTGTGTCATCTTCATAAGCTTCTATTTCCACAGCCGGCACTCTAGTCGCCGTCGCCGCCAGGTTTTTAACAAGCAATGATATGCGTCACTGACCAGAAGCAGTTAGGGCTCAAACGAGTTAATGAACTGAAACGAATAGTTGAATGTTGAATTAAAGTTGAATCTTGAATGAATAGTTGAACATTTTAAAAACTATAGTTGAATGCTGAATAAATAGTTGAAATTGTTGAAGAGATAAATGAGTGAATGAAGAACTGAATATAAATGAATAGTTGAATGTTGACCAATGGGTATTTGAATATTGAATAACGCGTTGAATGTAACTGTTGAATATAAATTGAATATTAAACGCATAGTTGAATACATAATACAAAACTACATATAAAATTAAACGAACTGAATATTGTTACATTTGGCTTGCCATAGTTCAGCAGGTTCGACTGAAGATGATTTCAGAGCAAGAAGGAAATATTGCGATAGCTTTGACTTGAATGATTTACACTCGACCGATATACGAGTACTAGTGATCACAGTAGAGGCAACTTCGAAAAAAAATAATATATATATTAAATAAATAGCAAGGCAATAACCTATTCAAAAGATGAATGTTCTTCCAATCCCCTTTAAATCATATACTAAAGAAGAGAGTTAAAAAAATTTTGGTGCTCTCTTTTATCACTGATAACAATGCTCTGTAGCTTTAGGGATAGCAACTGACAATAAAAAAGCGATACAAGCAGTGTATGTAATGCAATTCATACAATACATTTAGTAGTACACTCAGAAGCCATTTTCTATGCTATTTTCAAAAACATTTAGCCGATCGTGTAATATATAGATTAAGATAACAATAGTAAAACAAATTTAAACAGAGGGAATTCAAAATATAAATAAAAATTCCAATGATAAAGTTCTTTGTTTTTTTACCGCTCAGTTGTTCCAAAGACGCCATAGCCGTGGACGGGAAAAAAAATAAAAACCTCGTACTAGTTGTCTTTTTAGATGGCAACGTTCATGTTTTCCCTGTGAAGAAAGTAGTGTTGTAATTATGATATAATGATATAACATCTAGAATAAAACAAATAATATTACAAGACCTTTCCACGCATTCCGCTCCAGTTTGCCAGCATAAAGAAATGAGGTCGAGGCTCGGGTGGACACATTTTCATACAAATCACTGTATCTTGTCCACCCAAGCCTCGACTTGATGCCTTTGTTTACTGGAATGCGGGAAAGGTCTCTTGTGCTTAACATATGTCACTACTAAGATTTGTACTCAATATCTGTCTTCTCATTGGCTAATAGGCTACACTTAATTTTGTAATTCAGAGCAACCTACAGATAGCAGATAAGTGCATGACGAATCTACAGGTTGCGCGCAATGCATGATTTCCAAGAGTAATCAGCTGTGTTCCTTGCGACAATGTGTTTGTCCTTATGTTGTTCGAAGCAATGTAGAATTAAACAATTATATATTAGATTCAGTAAAATGATATCCAGAAAAATCATGGTCGGAGTAAGTGTTCTCCTCAGCGGAGGCCTAGACACTTACTTCGACCAAGATTATTCTGGATATCACAAAAAAAATAATCCAATAATTGTTGAAAATATTGTCATTTGGAAATATTTGGCAATATAATTTATGTTAACGAGATTGTTAGCAAAATACATAAGCGAGCAAATTGAAATCATCCTACTATCATTCCATAAGACCATATTTCGCTATTAGGAAAGATTATTCTTACCTGGTATTTTTCAAGACAAGTGGAAAAGCGGTGATTATATAGTAATCACCATGCCGGTCAATACCGTAGATAACCTTCACTGTGCTTATTAACCTAGTTATAAGATTTCCTTTTCGATCAAAATTGACCATTTCCCCAATGGGATATGGAAATCTTTTCACCGCCACCATTGCTCCATCGTCTTGGACATAGCTGTCGTCTGGCGATCGCAGACTCCTTGTTATCATTTCCAGTACCTCCTCTTTACACAACCCACATAAAAACATAGTTTTTATGTTGTTACAACTTCTATTTTCGTTGTTAAATCGAGCCGTTCTATAAAAAAAAACGAGTTGTAAAAGGCATTAGTACTATTTTTGCTGTTTTAGTAGAGAGAAGAGGGTTTCGAAGCAAGGGGGAGGGGAGGGTCACTAGAATGGGTCATACTATTTGAAGTCTAAGTCAGTGTAGGCTATCAAGTCTTGAATATTTGATACTCTTCTTACGACTTCTATAAACTTGTGAGGTTATTAATCCTCATTATTCTCTACAATATGGGAAAAAATTAAAAATTGGCGTAATCATGCTAACAGAACATTCTTCCACACATTCTTATTGGATCTTTTCGTGTCGTTGTTAAAAATTACTAAATTATTCTTGAGCTAACACCAATGCTATATATGGTTTATACGAAAGGCCTAGAAGCTAATTCATTATCTTATAATTATTTTCTGGTTTCATAATATTCCCCAACTTTTGAAAACCTACCTTAAAAAACAAATTACGGATGGATAGTTCTATATTATAGAAAAGTATCTATGAGGCTTCAGGACTTCTTATTTGTAAAGTATTAAATCATAGCCATCAGCTTTTTATCCGATTCAAAACAGATAAAATAACATAAAATATTACAGCGTATTTCCAGTTCAACCAACAATACCAGGTATATTACAAAATAATTTGTGAAATAATTATTTTTATAATGGTTTTTGTCCTAAAGTTGCCTTTTTTACCGGTTACTAGTCAATACTGTTAAACCAGACATATCTACACAACTTTGATCTGCCTATTCTGTGCTTTGAGTTTTTTTCGGGTTATTTAAGCTAAACATGAGTTTAACATAACTATAGCTTACAGGTTTCAATTGACACATGCATGGACTTAGAGAATTTAATAAAGGGATATTTGATCCAAAGAGGTATAACCTACCGATATGCCAGATCATCCCAAGAATTCAGGCAAAATTTCTCGGGAAGATGTAATTTCTGGGCCAATCGGAAAAGAAGATTTTCGGTACTTTTGATCGCCATTTTGAATTCCGCGCAAAAAAACCTTTGACCAACGCGGGAAAATTAGTGCCAGTCCCTTTCATGGTTTATAGTAACGCGACAATGATTGCCGATAAAATGGCACCCATCAAAGACCGAATATGTGAAGTTTCGTATTTTGTATGTTTCTATCTTGCCCTAAATTGGCCTTTATTTTCATCCCAGACAAGAGCTAAGAG